>VZRO01003959.1:9839-28496 GCA_013397915.1 Daphoenositta chrysoptera | reverse complement strand
AGGGCTCCTCCGGCGGGGCCGCGGGTCCCGCGCTGCCCCGGCGTTCGCCCCCCGGCGCCATTTCCCGGCCGCCCCTCAGGGACCGGGGTACCGGAGCAGGCGGGGTGTGAGAGAGACGCGGGGGTGAGGGCTAGAAAAGTGTCGGGTTTTCAGCAGAACTTCCGAGGGGGGAATCGCACACGATATTTATGGGTTAAAAAATATATCCCTGATGAGGAGTTGCAGGGTTTTTTTGCCTCACGGCAGCTGCGGGCTCCTGGCTGGGTGCGTGAGAGCAGCTGCGGAGCCGTGAGCGTAGAAATTGCCGCTTCCCGCAAATATCACAGTCCTAAATAACCATTTACATCCCTGGTCGCAGAAAGTACTTTGTTTTTAATCACCTGGGCATTCCATAAGCTTCTGTGAACTTAACTCATGCTGCTTTTACTGTTAAAAGATGCTTCACTTGTGCTACTTGCCCGCTTTTCTCACGATCCCCTTCACACGCCCTTCCACTGCTCAGTTTCATAAAGCTGCAATTTCAAGAGGCATCACGAAAATCTGACAATGCTTTTCTGCCACATACTGGGATCTACGGCAGCAGAATGATAAACACGAGAGTGTATCAATCCCTCATTTTAGTATTCCAGCCCGGGAAATAAAAGTAGACCCATTCTTTGCTCTTTAATTGAAGGTTACACATCATTTATCAAAGTGGGTGCTCTTTACTTCAGTGAATATTTTACTCATTTACTAGTGAAGACTGTTACAAGGTAACTCTTAAGTGCAAGAATGAGTTGAATTGCAGATAAAATCATGGGCCAGGGACTAATGTTCACTGTGGACAGTGGTGTTGCCATAGGCCAGCTCTCTTTCAGGGAGCTGGTGGTTCATAGGGATAACAACAGTCTCATAGTCATGATGTGTCACAAATTCAGCCAAATGACAAAAGAAATGACTGGTCTCTATGGGCCACCTTTATTTAACTCAGGAACATGTGTAATGTTATATACGTTTCATAAATAGCAGTGGGGTAGCTTTTCCCTTCAGCTGCCCCACTGATGTGTCAAAAAATTGGTTTTACACTGACTTACAAATAATTCAGGGTAAGATCCAGCTGAAGATAAAAAAGAAAACTCTTTCATGTTATCTTTAGCATAACAGTTGTGCAGTGGGTTGACCTGGGCTGCTCCATCACTCCCCTCCTCAGCTGGGCATGGAGAGAAAATATGAGTTAAAGGCAGGGAGAGGTCACTCACTGAATACCAT
Source organism: Daphoenositta chrysoptera (assembly GCA_013397915.1). Taxonomy (NCBI): domain Eukaryota; kingdom Metazoa; phylum Chordata; class Aves; order Passeriformes; genus Daphoenositta; species Daphoenositta chrysoptera. The sequence continues at coordinate 27,248 of VZRO01003959.1, read as the reverse complement.
CACAGGCAAAACAGAACTGACATAGCAAAATTATTTGAATTTATTACCAATGATATCAGAAAAGGATAATAAGAAATAAAGCAAATCCTAAAAGCACCCCAGCCCTCAGATGGAACAGACACAGTGAGAATTTCTGGACAGTAAGAGGAAAATAGGGGTGGCCTGGTACAATCTGTAGTCAGCATTAGCAGGCAAGAAAAAAAATCCAATTTATACACGTGCTGTAAATGCCATTGCTAAGAGAGACAAGTGTCCTTTCACTGAGTGTCTGAAATAGGGTAACAACACTAACAGGAAACATATGTAAATAGTGTATTTTTTGCTATTATTTTTTATTTGAATGAAAGCAAATGTCTCCTCTTTCCTCTTCTGTGATTGTCAAGAAAGAGAAGCCAGTAACTTCCGGAGGAAAGAAAGAAAGAAGTCTTCAAATATACAACAACTTCTTGAACTTCTGTTCAAAATTCATCCACTCCCTCGGGCTGGAAAGGGAAGTGGAAGTGCCCTACTAACTGTGAAGGAAGGCAAATTTCAGCTGGGGTTTTCCATTCTTCATCCCAGCAGCACCCATTAAGGTAGGTTATTTATCTAAATTACTACCATATAACAAACACACAATGAACAATGCAGCATCTTTAACTCCAAGTGAATCAGCTCCCAAGTTGTGGAAAACAAATGTGGAGAATGTGCCCTTTTTAGCAGACATTTTCCACTAGCACAATGTAGGACTATTTTGACAGAAGTCTCACTGGGCCTAAGCTCTCCTGTTGTTGCAGTTTGAGTGTTGTTTGCCCAGAACTGCAGAAATGCATTTCTAGTTTTGTCTATTAAAACTGCACCTTTCAAATCAAGGTTTAAAAAAGAAATGGAAACAGCCAAACATTAAATGAAAAGGCAGAAAAGAGACTCAGGCAAAGGATCAAGCCTATCCTTTTTTATTGCTCCACAGCAGTGAACACATTTAAAAGATCAGCTGAAGTCATGAAGCTAAAAATTAAGTTTTTGCAAACTGTAGGTGGGATGTGGGTAACACTCTAATTGAGCTCAGTGGATGCTGGTTTTATACTTCATTCTGCAATATTTAAATGAAACAAGAAGCTTAACTCTAATTTTGATCCCACTAACATGGAGATTACCAATCTGCTAGAAGATAGACATGCTTCCAATATGTTGCTGAGTTAGACATTATGTGGCCATTCAAAACACTGGACCTGTCTACAAAGCCAGTGCTAGGTAAATAAAAAACATGTAAAATAAGAACTGAGTCAATTAGCATGACAAAATTACAAGTTTATTGCAAAGTAAGGTGAGGTTTTCCCCCTCAACAGCACATGCCAGAACTGTTAAAATTTTACACATTCAGTTGAATGTTATTCTAAAGTCATATCCAAATTATCAGAACCAAACAAAATACTACCCTGGATTTATTTATGATGGGTTTATCCAAATATTTTAAATGCAAGGCAATTAACTCAAGAAGTTGAAGAAAATCCTTAATAAATGATTCCTTAGCCAAACTACAGTTTAAGTATATTGGAGTAAAAGAGGGAGTCAATTAAAAAAATTTATTACAATGGTCAGCTCAAGAATTGTTGAGTAGGTCATCCCTGCTCATTATCACAGTATAATCCAGTTTTGAACATTCTGTTTGGCAAATTAATTACCACAGTTAAACAAGACAGGCAGTCAGTCCACGTCTTCAACTACAGAAATTCCTTCCTTTTTTTCTAGCTTGGATACCTGCAAGTAAAAAGGAAACCAATTCAATAGCAGAAATAAGCTTGCTCTTCCATCAACATCTGCTACTGGTGGTTGTACAAGAGACACACAAAGATCAGGTTTTTATGAAGTGGATAAATCTTTTGGTTTGACCAAATGCAGCTAATCTCGAGGTGTGACACTGGAAAAAGCAGAAGACAGCCTGCAGATACCTCATCCTTTGGGTGGATGTGCCAGCTTTCTTTTGAGCTGCATCACAGTTCCTTCAAATTATGCCAGCTATTAAAACCCCAGTGAACATTTTGGCACCTAAAAGTGCATGCTCTGACCACAAATCCTTCACTTCAGACACAGCTCCAAGGCAGAAGCTACAGACAGTGCTGCCAGAGTTCCTAGGGTTGCTCTAAACCCCCTCGGCCAGGTAGAGCTGAATGACATTAAGGCTCCAAGAGCAAATCTGGCAATTCCCAGGAAAATCTAAGATCTCAACTTCCTTTTACCCCTGTTCCTTCTCACAGCAAATACAAAGGGAATTTTGCACTAAAAAATGAGTGGATAACTAAACTGGCTTGACTACACTGCAGACATCCAAGGCAAAAAAGTACTTTATACAAATCCAGCAGATTTCTTTATCATTAGCAAATTGTTTTCCATTCACAAATGAGCTCGAGCTATAACATGACTCTCCTACAGGAAAACCTGGCACTACCTAACTCAAGGTGGGCTTTATGTCAAATTTATGACATATTTTCACATTTTCATATTTTCACAGTCCTGTTACTATGCCAGAAAAATCTTAAGTGCAGATTGAGTCCCAGGAGCAGAATGATCAGTGAGACACTGTCCTAGAGAGTGATTCTCTTTAGAATTAAAATTGTGCTGAACACCTACAATCAGAGGAAACCCTTACCATATTCCATTTATTGAATAGAGCAGATTTGAATCAAACCATTGCAAGTTATTATTTTCCAGTCTCACAAAGAGCTATCAAACAAAGAGTTATCAGTTCAGGTTACTGTTGCCTACACAATAAAATCTTCCCCAAACTTGTCTCCCAGTTTTCAGGAATAAGTTGCAATGGCCACTACCCTTGCATGGCACAACTGCTATTACATACAAATCTAGTTAAAGAGTGAAACAATATCCTGCATCATTAAAAGATGTTAATCACATTTACTGTAAGCTTAATATAATTACATTTTGGTCCAGACCCTACAAAAACATTTTGCCTGACTCCCACAAAGGCCAAAAGAACTTTTGTTCTGGACTTCAGTAGGAAAAAGTCCAATATGATGTAAAAAATCCCCCAGCATACATACTTTACAGTAAAGTACTGCACATGGTAGCTTTTATTCCAGGTTTCAAGGTAGTAAAACACTATTACAACATGTCTGGCATTTCACAGATGAAGGAATGAATATTTTATTACATATATAAACATATTCTTAAAAGCAACTGGGGTGTAAAATCTCTGGCAGAAAAACCTCCAAGGCGCTAAAATTCTTCACCCCAGCACTTCTGCCATAAAAGAGGCATTAAAAGAAGTTTGAAGGGGTGGCTAAAACCTACAAAAAGTTAAGCATGGTTCCAATAATTGCCTGAGCCCCTCCCCACCTCACAGTGCTCAAACTGAGCACGGTGCCATTACTGCTGCTGTGTTTGAGCAAACATGTATTTGTGAGTCAACTAACTTGAGATTCAAAAAAGGAACTGTTGCAGAAGCAGGTGGGAGAAGCACTCACAGTGAATTGCTGCCTCTTACACTGGCTTTCCCCACGCTGATGTAGGTTAAGTCTTAATTCTGCAATTAAGCAGATCCCTTCAGACAGGTCGTGAACTGAAACCAAAACACAAAAGCTTGTTTTTCCCATTAGCACAGGACTTCATGAGTCTGGGTACACCTATTAGTTTCTGGCCTCACTAAGTGTATTCTTTTATTTTTTCTTTTTCTTGTTTTCATAGCAATACGACCAAAAAGAACCCAAACAGCCTACACTGAAATCAGAGGATTTAGCCTCCCAGTTATGTGAAAAGAACAATCAGTTATTTCTGTAGTAACTACGACCCTAAATGCTAATTGTCTTTTGCTGGAGAGTCACGGGAACCAGGCTGGACTCACTGTGAGTAATTTAAGTATAAAACCACCCCAGAAGCAGAGGGCATTTACCTGTTTATCTATACACCTGAACTGCCAGGACCATGAGGTGTTGTAGAGGAAAGGCCTCAGGTCAAACCGGTTGTCGTCTGGACTGTAGTTTTCAGCGTGGTAGGAAGGGGTGAGGGTGGTCATTTTGTGCCTGTTGACCGAATACATCCTGAAGAAATGCTTAACCTTGGATGCCACCTGGTGTACAAAGAATATAGCTTTTAATCAGATGCAGTTTCTTAGTATTTTAATTAAAAACTTTAGAGGAGAACAATATTTTAGAGATTGTTTTCTACCTTTACACAGTCTACATATTCTTTCAAAGCAAGAGCCATTTTTTGTCCCAGAACACATAACCAAAGGCTTCAAGAGCAGTTGGTCATCTGTATTTCAGAGAACAATTTTTCCCCTGAGGTACAGTTCTGAAATAATTGTTTTCAAATTACCCAATTGCTGTTTTAACAATTTGCAACACAAGACAACAAGCTCCATTTAAGTGATGCAGGCCAGCTTTTCCAGCATATTCTGCTGCAGCTGTAGAATAATCTCTGAACACAAAATAATGAAACTATTCCTTTCGGTTAAAAGGAACCCGACCTTTCTCCAAACATACTCTATTTTGGCAAAAATATTAAACTATTTGTTTGATTTTTTTTCTCTTTGGTATCTTACCTCTCTTGGAGTACAAATTTCCTTCCACATATTAATCAGCTTACAGAACATACTGTAAGGTCCAGCCTTTGCAATTTTCCTTAATTTCCCATAGACTGAGAGCTCTGCATATGTCATCCCCATATCTGTCTGAAAACACACACACACAGGAAGTCACTGAAAATCTTAACAATGCAAATTGTAATTAATACTTTTATGGAGCAATTAAAATAACCCAGTTAAATCAAAGAAACACCAAAATGAAATTGTCAATGTCAGAAAGACATAGTAATATTATGAGCAGAAATAAAAAAACCCACTGGAATCTCTCTGATAGAGGTAATTTTATCAATCCTCTCTTTCCCAAAGGGATAGCAAAGAGAAGGCTGTGGGAAGAAGAGGGCTTTGCCACCAGTCATTTTCATAGCAGTAGGGCTCTGACTTCCTTTTGATATTAAAAAAAAACCTTAAAGCAAACTGAATTTTACAACACCCATCCTTTTAAGTGCCCAAAAATCTGAAATAATTCAGAAATGTTAATCTGCTGTTTTGCAAACTACTGTCAACACAGATAGGGCAGGTGTGGGAAACTAATGCCTTGCTGGCAGCTTTAAGACTGTAACATGCTTGTCAATAAGCATGGATACATGCAAGAGTAAACAACAGTTATTGGACACAAGCTAAATTTTGGGGTAAGGCTAACAAGATCATTTTAAAGGCACTGCCCATTACCTCATCAGTCTGAGCCACTTGTCCATCCACCAGGGGCTCCAACTCTGCAGTGGGTGGAGCTGACATGATGCTGTAAGGGAGAGGGAAAAGGAAAACCATGGATTCTATGCAGTCTTACGAGTGCTGGTTTGTTAAAGCAGTGCTTCTTCTCAAAACCAGAGCACCTGGCTCAGACAGTTCCTCCAGGGGAATTAACAAACACAGTCACTGAATCCCTGCTCACCTCCTGAGGGCCGTGAGCTGGAAGTTTTCAATGCAATACTGAATGAAGTTCTTCAAATCAGTCTTGCTGATGCCACCAATGGGGTTGATATCAGCACTGGAGCAGTCGTACTTGGTCAAGTAACCACGGAGACTGAGCAAGACAGGAAATTTTATACAGCAACAGTAAATAACAATGTAACTGCAGCAAAATATATCATCCTTGACACTACAGAGAATTTATATGTAGCATAAAGAAAGGGAGAAACAGACTGCAGATTGGTATAACACATTTATACCCAAAGGGCAAACATGTTTAACTGCAACAGGGCTATCCTAAAGCCATGAAATTTCCAGAAGATAATACTTTAAACAATCATAAAACACTGCAAAACTGTCCATGCTGAGGCAATATCTGCAAAACAATTAGAATACTGGCCAATTAAAACAATAAATCTCAAAACACCCACAGAATCAGCACACAGTACTCTCACACCTTTAAAGGTTTCCACTCCCACAGTCTTACAGGGATTGCTTTAACCTTCATATACTCAGCTCTAATAACAGTACTCCAGATTTTAAAGTCTGTTTTTCAGCTCAAAGTTCACATCTTAATTCCTAATACAGTAATTGAAAATACAACAAATTGGGAAGTTAGCCTAGTGAATGCACAGGAAGTTCTGCTGAAAACAGCATTTTATGGGAAAGCTATAGCAGGACTTTGGCTAAACCTCTGAAAAACACACAATTTCCCATTCAGGCTGATTCAACTATTTTCACTGATTTCACTGCTACCGGTGTATTCATAGGTTGTTACCTCTTCTGAGTAATAATCTACACTGGGATTTGGCAGAGTTGCAAGGAAATGACAGTGTCCTGTTCCACCTGGGTTTGGATTCCTAATTTTCACCAACCTTTCATCCACATTGGCTGATCCCAGCACCAGCAGTCCCCCTGGCATCCCACGAGCCCACAGAGTCAGCTGAGCAAACAGGTAGGCAAGGACCATTCTTATTCTAGCCTGCAAAGCAAAATGAAAAGGAAAGCAAAATTTACAGAGCAGAGTGATTTCTCCCCGGTCACTCTTATTAATCAATGGTCTAAACAAACTCATGAAGAACGAAATGTGGGCAGGGTAAGTGTAACTTCGAGAAGGATGGTCTTGTGGAGAAAATGCTGAACACACTCAGGAAATCCAGGTTCAGTATCTGCTGCTGCCACAGACTGAGGAAGTTTCTCCTGGTCTGAATTGCAAACTGGGGAGTAGCTGCCATTTTCTGCCTCCTACAAGCACTAACAAGCATCCATGAGGAATGAAGCATGCAGATAAACCATACCCCTCTATTGACTAAATAAATCCCTCTAGTCTAATACATAACATTTGTAAAAAGTTCACTTTGCTTTTGTCCCCATTCTGAAACTCAGCTTTTTCTAAGGATGGCAGTAATACCAAACCAACCCAGGGATTCAGACTCCAACTCCAGCCACAATTGTGAGGGATATTTAGGAGATACCCCCACTCCTTTGTGACTAAAGCCTCTCCTGTTGCCAAAAAGCTGATATAGGATTCAATGTTTGCTTCCAGAGCAAACAGCTGGATTTCTCCAGTAACACAGGGAGAAAGATCAAGTCCTCAAATCAACCAAAACCATCAAACAGGATAACCAACACTCAGAACTAAAGCAGAGTTGCTGGTTAGGTTGGAAAAACAAAAAAAAACAAACCCACAGAACCAAGAGAGTCTGATCTGACTCAGCCTACAGGGCACACACCTGCACATTCTGGAGTGCCAGGCTCTCTCTGCTGCTCCCTCCGTAGACAGAAAACCGGGGACTGCGACCTGTCACCACACTGAAGATCCCCACCACAGCTTTCACAGCCCCATCGATGTTCAGGTTGATGTGGTAGCTGAGAAGAATTCAGGCACAAGTGACTCAACTAGCACAACCTAGTTTATATAAAATACCATTAAAAATAAAACCAAATCCACCCATCAAATGAGGTTTTAAGGCTACTAAAAATCTCACGTATGAAGAAATTTAGGAAAGAATAACGCTTTTCAGAGTCTGTTTCCAAAATTCCATGTCCTTTGCCAAATGCTTCTAAGTTTGCCTCACTTTAACACTTCAGTAATAATATCTGTAACATTCCTACTTAACCCACCTCCTGTTGCTCTCTTATTTTATCCCATTTTCAAGCTTGAACACTTTAGATGCAAGTCCTTGCCAGAACATGATATTTTTTTTTTTCCCAGCACTTCTCAGCTTGTACCTGCCTATTTGCTCAGCCAGCAGCTTAGCCCTGTTGCAGGTATCCTGGGAGGAGTTCTCACTGGCCATGTAGCACGTGGTGAAGACACGCTTGCAGAATTCCCGAGGATCCTCAGGGATGTAGGTCTCATCATTCACAATCCTGCGGGCATCAGCCAGCACTTCTGCATCTGAGGAGGGAGCAAAAGAAACACAAGGGTGGAAATCATTGTGCTCCTCCTACCACAGATATGCAAATATCTTGTACATCCCTTGTATTCCAATTAAGCTTTACAGTGCCCCTGACAAATAAGATGACTACATCTAACTCCCAAAAAAATTTTCATCTATCAAATAAAAGAATTACTGATTTTGCTCCTGATTTGGAGCACAGAAATATTAAATCCGTTTGATCTACTGAAGAATTTTCATAGAAAACATAATCTGGTATGTACAAAGACTTAGCTGAAAGCATAAAGTCTGCTTAAAGCCAGTTTAAGAACTTCAACCACCCCTAACCATGCTTTGTAGTGCTGGTTTTAATAGAAGGGAACAATTTTCAGAATAAACTGAAAACTACATCAGCCAAGATTTGAACAATACTCTAGACAGAAACTAGTCTGAGTTCCACATCCAATTCTTAAACCCAAAATGAAAACTATTACGCCAATTCAGAGAATCTGAATCTGGACACACATTTTTGCTGGGATTTCTGAAGAGATATGAAGAACTCCATTAGAACAACAGGAAAATGGTCTGCCATTAATAAGCTCTTGCAGCTACTGCACCCAGCTAATATTAGTGAGTATGGCTGGCCAGACACACAGATCTACTTACTGCCATTCTTGACTGCCAGGCAAACCTGGTGACACATGGAATACACTATGCAAGCTGTAGCAGAGCTGTCAATTCCACCACTCAGAGGTAGGAGAAATCCTGCCTTGAAAACACAGCAAGGAAGAGGTTCCACATAGCAGAATTAGAAAAAAAATATGTATTGTACTACTCAGAAACACGCTCCTGTAGAAGAGTGACAGGTGCATTGTTCAAGTCTGTTTATATTCTACTGGGGAAAATCAGAACAAACCACCCAGAGCAAATCCTCTTAAACTCTCATCAACTGGATAACCAAACAAATAGTCAGTGTAAAACCCTTTGGCTAGAAAAAATGCCAGTTGTTTTCACCCTCTAGTAAGACAGAAAAGCTAATAAAAAGGATTACATTTTTCATATATACTTTACTATGACACTGAATTACTACTTCATGTCACTCTGCTGCACTCAAGAAAGCACAATTCCTAAGGAAAGGGTGCACAGAGCATACTGAAGTCAGACTTGGAACACAGTTTTTAAGTCTGAATGAGCTACCAGTGGAAAACTCAAACTTTGCACCTTGGACTAACATCAGTTTGGGTTACCAGTAGCACAGGATGACAATTTGGATCGTCCCTGTGGCACAAAAGAAGCTGTGTATGCCAAGGGAAAAACAAACCCAATTGTTCTTACCTGTTTGCTGCGCCTTAAATAGTCCCAGAGCCAACATGCAGGTCCAAGGCTGAAATTACAGAACATGGTTGTTCTAAGAAGATTAGGGAATAACACCTAAGCAAGTCAACATATTTACTGTGGTCTTCCAATAAGAGATTTTCTTTACTTAAATCTAAACAACATCTTATGTTCATCTCTTTCTTTGGTTTGTTTGAGTTTTGGTTGGTTTTTTTAAATCAAAATAATTTTCAAGCAACAGATTGAGTGTTTGATTACCTGATCTCCTCCTCAGGACTGTGATGTCTCCACTGGATTGGCATACAAGTAGGAACAGCTACATCGTCAGGACACGACAGAGCAAAATTCACTTTTACCCTGGGATAAGGATTCACTTTACTTGCCTAAGCAATAGTACAGAAGAATTCAGAAGACACCAATTTTAACGTAGCATATACCTATAAAACATCAATCTATAAGATACTGTGAAAATCAAGACATGCAAATACTTTTTACATTCAATAACTCTTCAAACTTGGCACACCTTTCAAACACAAAGAACTCTTACCGCCAAGTTACGAGATGAAATCTCTGCTCTGTAACTTCGAACATCCTCCAGGTCCAGAGTGGCAACCAGCACCTCCTGTGAAAAGGGTTTCAACATTAGATCACTCTACACAAACAGATAAACAATGCTTGGCAAAGATTCAGCATCAGCTGTGGCAAAGGAAAAGGCAAGAAACATTACAGGGGAAAGAGATGGATCTGGCACATAATGTGAGGAAACCTAGATGACAAATCTACTTTTTTCTGAAATCAAAGTGAAACCTTGTGTCTACAAAACCGGGTCATAATTAGAACATTGCAGTCTTTGCCCTTTCTTCCTTTAGATAAGGGAATGTAAATTAACAGGGTCTCTCCTCCTCATGGCAATTCCATACAAAAATGTTTTCATGAAGTTCTTCCACTGTTCTTCCTCACAAAAGCAAAAGAGCTACTGTAGGTAATCTGACTAGCAAAACACTTGGATCTAGTTGAACAGCATAATTAAAATACACCCTTTTTTGTCTAGAGACGTGGATCTAGAGTCTGGAATGTCTGGGAAGTGTTGAGCACAAATGTACTGGCAGCTGTAGGGTGAATACATTACCACATCATCGAGTGAAAACTGGGATCCTTGTGCAACTGTTTCTCCATTCATGGAAATCATGGCACAGCCATCGTAATACAGACGATCTCCATCACAGCCTTTCTGGTTTGCTAAAATATATATTCCACCATTCTGACAGAGAAACAAACATACAGGGGAAAAAAAAAAGGTAATCAGAATATAGCACCTGACAGGATGGTAAAAATCAAAATGTTATTTCTCTGTTCCTGCCCTTCTTACAAACTTCCTCTCCCTTTACATGGAAAATGATTTATGGCTGGGATTCTCTCTTGACAGGAGTCTCTATTAGTAGCAAGAGTCATTCCTTCAACCCAGAGAGCTGCACTTCTAAATTGAAATTCTGAGTTCAAATTGAGGTTGGGAAAAGCAAGAAGGTGATGACAGAAGCTGTGTTTGGGTATCAGAGGAGAGAGCAGATACTGTATATAAATATAAGCAAAGCATGTTAAATTACAATGACAAAGCAGCTTTTTCACAGTGTAATGTACACTCATTGTTTTATTTTTGTCCCCATCTCTGTTAGATAGGATTACAGTCTAATTACTTAATGTCTTCTCATTTTTAAAACAAACAGAGCTTTCAAAACAGAAAAGTGCCCACCTTGGCTGTGGCAGAATTCACCAGATCCACCCGGGCGTGAGCCTTCCGCAGCACGTGGTGACTCCCAGAAGAGTTGGTGAAAATTTCCACCCCATCAAGTCCCATCTCAATGTGAGGGCTGTCAAAGCAAAAGGCACAAAAATAAATCACTGCTGTGCTGTGAGAACTGCAAATATCATTAAAAATCACTGACAAACAGAAACATCTATGACACTGTCAGTTTTCTGCATGCCTTAGTTCAAACAAGGATAGGGCTTTCAAAAATATGTCTTTTCTTGCATTGCACAACTCTTCTGTCAAAGACCAGCAGTGGCTGCAGAGGTCAGGAGGGCTTTTGCTCATTCTGGTCTAAATGAAATGCCTTCTACTCTACAGAAGGCCAGGTCTCAAAGAAAGAAACAACATAATCTTGGTCTGAAAGGGCAACATGGATATACACTGAAAGGTCAGTTGTCCCATTTTCCTTGTCTCTTAGTAAATCCAAAAACAGAACCACAGGGAGAGGATTTTTACTGCTTTTTTTCCTTTTCCAATGTCATAAGAAAGAAATTTTTTAAAAAATCACATCTTTGACACTCTACACCTTCTGCAGTTACAAGGAAATGAATGTAACTGAAAGATGTGGAAAAATATCAGGAATGTGAGCACTTGAGTTTCCTGTCATTTGTTTCCTTAGGTCACTCTTTTCATTCTGCTTCTTTTTGGTATTTCTTCCCTACCCTCTGTTTCGAATTGATTTAGCTTAACCACCTAAGTTTCTTTGCCATCCTGCACCTGGCCTAGTGATGTATTCATGCATTCCCATGATGTATTCATTGCTCCTAATTATATTTTATCTTACTGGCACTTTCTGAAAGATAAATTACATAGAAGAATAATAAGCAGATCTTCTTGAACATTTATTTCAGGCAGCTCCAGGGTATGTTTTAGTTTAATTTTTATTTTCTCTTCTCCTTTACCTGTTTGGTGCCCAAAGTTCTTCACATATTTCTGCCCCGAGGCAGGTATCTTTGGTTGCTAGCACTGCATCCCCAAAAGGAACACTTTCCTAAGGAAAAACAAGACCATTCTTACACACATGCAGTAGACCAAGCTATTCAATTCAAAAACTCAACTACAAATCTTAAGAAAATAGAAAAATTGAATGCTCACTTATGTGAAATTAGTGACACAATATCAATCACATTATACCGTCTTTCATTTTATACCAAGTCTGCATTAAAAAAAAAAAAGGTCTGAAATGCAAATTTCTGGACTGATTGAAGTTTTGTGGTTTAATTTCAGCAGTATTCAGATCCAGTGCTTTGCTTAAGGACAGGAATTGAACAATCTACAAAACAGAAACTGTCTTTTTCTAGGAATCACACTTGTGCTTTAGTGGGAGCTAACATGAATTTTATATCCTTCTGAATTAACAAGGTTTAAATGATTTTTTTTTTAACCTAAAAACACATACTCAATTCTAGTCTCAAGCACAGATAAACTCAGTACCAAAACTGTGCAAAAATGGCAGTCAAGGTTCTGTATGTACAAATAACTGAGGCAGATTTAGAATTTACTTGCTTTAGTGCCACATACTAACATAAATAACGTTAAATTATGCTCTCATTTAATGTAACTTAGAACCACCACTGAAACATATGAATCTACAACATGACTGGCAGCAGAATTTTGGGGACTACAGTTTTTAATTGCTGGATCTGGAAGATGCTAAAGTTAAATAAAAAACCAACTTACCTGTCCAGTCACTTCCTGAATTATCCTGGGTAGAAAATATTCCTCCACGTGCCTAAATCAAGTTTAGAGATTGTGAATACATCATTATATAAATCTCAGCATAAAAACTGGTTCTCATCTCACCTTCTAATGTTGGTTAAAGAAACTGTAATGAAGTTGCACAGTGCTGTGTGTGTTTAAAAAATAAAAAAATACCTTCACGTTTTCTGTGGAATGAATCAGAAATGCCAACATTTTAAGATAGCAACATCTGTGCTTCAGAAAGGCATGGCCAGCAATGCTCCCTCCTGGCTAGAAACCAGACCTAACAAAGAACACACCATGCAAGTGCAATGCCAGATGAAGTTTCTCTTTTTGCAGGGTGCTACATGAGCAACTCAGAACTGACTGGGGCTCAGAGGATGGGCCAGGAGTGCTTCACTGAGAGCCTCGAGTTGGAGGCATTCCCTGACTGCAGGATGAGTGCACAGCATCAGAGGTGAGTGCCAGGCGTATTCTGCAGCACCATAAGGTGGGAAACTTTTATTCCCTGCAATTGTTAAAGCTCTGACAGAGCTCATCCATTTCAGTGTTTGCCAGTTCAGTTTCTCCTGCAGATAAACACAGCCCTGTCCAGTCCTGAGCTGGGTGTTCTTAGAAAGCAGACACCAGGAAAATGACACTTTGCACTGCTTGTAGGATCAAGCAGCCCCACTTTTTCTTCCAGCTCAGCAACTCAGAGTTTGAGTGCTCAATAAGCTTCCTAACCAAGCTGCAACCATGCTGCTCTCCCCGTAGCAGCCAGTTATGATTTGCTGTAGATATTTCAAGCCTGCTGCTGTGACTGTAAACAGCAAGTTGTGGTTTTTAACACAATTTTAACAGTTGCCAGCATACCTTGCTTTGCTCCATGGGGTGAACCATCTAAGTTCCCTGTAGTTTCCTCCATTTGCCAGTGATATTTTTGGTCTGATCAGAAGAATCTTCCTTAAATCATAAAACAAAACAGAAAAGCTGAGTTAAAATATGATGTACAGCCAAACAAGGCTACATATGAATACTGATTAACTCCTTTTTATCTTTTATAATGTGACATTTTTAAAGTTTCTGTTTGCAGACTCAAGGGGTTTTTCTGAACTCTTTCAGAAAGCAGTGGGAATTTAGCTTCTACAAATTCAGAAAGGAAAAAATAGATAATGAAAAACTTTAGTTGTCTCTCTCAAAATTTAGCATATAGGGAAATAAATCCATCACTCTATATAGCACTGAAGAATCTTGCTTGAAGGCCAAGCTGGTGTCAAAAAAAAGATGTGTTACTTCACAAAACACATCAAGAACTACTTACTTATTTAAAAAGATCACTCGACAATTGTAACGAACGTTCCTGTGCAGAACAGGCCTGGGAAAATAAGAAGCAAAATTAGCAGTGACTACACTCACTAAATGAAATTATAGAAAGCTACAGAATCTACTTTACTGCATAAAAACTATTTGTAAGACCTCACTAGAGGGAAACAAGCAAAACAATATATCAAGTTTTAGCTTCTAATTTTTTAGTTAAAGTAGTTGTTTGAAAAAATCAGAGTTAGTGACTGTGCTGTCAGTCTCAGGTGTATCAACTACTACCTGAGCTTTAGGAACACGAGCAGACCAGAAGATTCCCCATGGCTGGGCCAGGTTATTTAATCAAACACGACCACCAAACCAGTTCAAAACCTAACTAGCTTTACACATTTATATCAATACTAACACGTTAATTTTACAGACATCATTTACCACCCTTCCCTGTCAGCACAAGACTTACAAAGGCTTCAGTGATTTTCACATACACTTATATTGCTTTAAGATGTCAGTCAGTCAAAGCAGCCCCCACATTCTTACAAGACAGTCAATTTATAAAGCCTTTTGAGTTACCCCTCACACAAAGTCTGACCCGGGGCAATAGGACCCAGCCATTAAGGTCTCAAATACATAACTGTAATTATCCTATTTCTCTCCTGAAGGGCTCAGACAGCAGCAGTCTTTGAAAGGATTATCTTTCAGAAAGTGTTCTGCATGTTGCAGTCCTGGTCATGGTAATTAAAAGGGGAAAAGTGGTGCAGTTCCTAAGATATGTTTGTAAGTTTGGTGCAGAGCCCTCGCTATCCAGAGCATGGCATAAGCAGCATTCCCTAAGGACTTACCCCTTTATCACAGGTACACACAAAAAAACCACTTACATTCCCACATCACAGATAATATCTTGAGTAGCTGGAGACTCCAAGAGCTTTTCCAGAACTTGAAACGAATGCAAGAGTGTGTCTGACTCATAATAGTGATCGGAGCAGCCGTAACCACTGCGTATAAAAACAAGGAGAAATCAAAATTCAGCCAGATCAGCACCAGAGCCAAAGAACCAAAACTACTTCAGACAGGGAACATTTCACCCACACGGGTAATTTATATAGAAAATTAAGAAGCAGCGCTGTCGACATCATCCCTACTTGCAGCATTTAAAACTCTGCGGCGTTTTATATCACCCCATGATATTCCCTCCAAGAACCGCAGCCTGGGCCCAAGCAGAAATCAAAGCACTACAGTTTCCCTGAAGGAAAACTCGCTGAAATAGGTCAAAAATAATCAGGTTTCCAAGACAAGAGACCCAATCCTGCGCTAACAACTACAGTGCTTTTCTTCACACCGACAACCGCATGCTGTAAGCACGGCTTTGGGCACTGCAGCACCACGGGCTGATGCTCTTCCTGACTGTTCTTCCACAATTAACCGGAATCGCACCAAATCCAGCGCCAGCAAAGCGCCCTTACCAGATTTCGAGCTCTGGCCCGAGCCGGTACCGGGCTCCTTTGCTCTTGGCGATGTCGATACCTGGAAGAGTGTTGGGAGCGCAGTGCGTGAGACGGGCACGGGCGGTGCTGCCGCGCCCGCGGGAGGGAGGGGAGCAGGGAGGGAGCGAGGGAGCGGGAAACGCTTCCTGACGGCCGGGGGCAACCAGCCATCTCGGCACTCACTTCGGAAAATCCTCTCCAGGTTGCCCTCAAAGTCCAGAGCCCACTGGTTGAGGGCGCAGGTGGCCACGGTCACGGCCCGGCCCATGGCGGCCCCGCCGCCTTCCCCGCGGCTTCCGGGGCGGTGCCCGGCCGGGGCTGCCGCTCCCTCCCCCGGCCCCTCCTCCGCTCCCTCCCCCGGTCCCTCCCCCGGCCCCGGCAACAGCACCTGCACCGTCAGCGCCTCAAGAACCGGCTCCATCCACCCCCGGTATCCAGCCCCGGTGTGGCTCCTCCGGCGCCGTGTGCTGCGGTTTGCACAAACCCTCTCACGGTTTGCTCAGTTTTATCTCCCCAGAGCCCTGAATAACGGGAATGCAGCCTTAGCCCGTTTCTTAGCCCTGCCGCTTTTTTAAAGAGGTGTCCCTCAAACCGGGTTCAGAGGTGAGTGCTGAAGGTAACTGGAACAGGGTGCAATGTTCTGTGTGTTGTTCACGTTTCAGCATTATCCCGGCAGCTCTCAGGGTGCTGAGCCCAGAGAGGGTGACTTCTTCAAAGTCCAGTCTCCTCTCTTATGTCCCTCATCACACACTTGGCTGCCATGAGCCACCTTACACACAGGATTCTAACTTCTTTCTGTACTAGAATCAGAATCATTTGGGTTGGAAAAAGCCTGTAAAATCACTGAGTCCAACCACTAACAGCGCTGCCAAGTCCACCGCTAAAGCGTGTCCCCAGGCAGCACATCTACACTCTACACGGCTTTTACCTCCAGCAGTGGTGACTCCACCACTGCCCTCTGTCTGTTCCAGTGCCTGGCAACCCTTTCCCTGAAGAAACTTTTTAATATCCAATCTAAACCAGCCTGGGCATAACTTAAGCCCATTTCCTCTTGTCCTGTGGCTTGTCACTTGGGAAAAGAGCCTACAGGCTACAGCCTCCTTTCAGGGAGTTGAAGAGTGTAAGAAGATCCCCCCTTGAGCCTCCTTTTCTAAAGGCTGAGCCCCCCCACCCCCGCTCCCTCTGCTGCTCCTTGTGCTCCAGAACCTGCCCCAGCACAATTCCCTTCTCTGGACACACCCCAGCACCTCCATATCTTGGATTAAGGTGCCCAAAACTGACCCTGATTCGAGGTGGGGCCTCAGCGGTGCCCAGAACAGGGGGACAGTCGCTGCCCTGGTGCTGCTGGCCACACTGGTGCTGACACAGGCCAGGATGCCATTGTCCTTCTTGGCCACCTGGGCACAGCTGGGCCCGTGTTCAGCAGCTCTGGGCCAGCACCCCCAGGCCTTTTTTCTGCGGGGCCACTGGAAATTGCGCAGAACGGTCAGTGGAATGCGGAGAGTTCAGTGACAACTCCAGGCAGCCCACTCTGATTTAGGGACTCTGCGGCCGCTTTGGTAACAAGTCAAGGCAGCCCAGTCCCCTTCAAGGGCTCTGTGGCCGCCTACAGTAAGCCGCCCGTAGCGCTGCAGGGGGATGCTTTTTCCCAAGCACAGGTGTAAACTCCTTCCTCGGGCACCAGTTCCCACTCGTGCAGAAGGTTCGGGGTTATTTCGTGACCCTCCTGCCCGGTGGCCGAAGGGGCGGGGGCGGGGACGCGGCCACGCCTGAGGCGGCTCCGCGCGCTCCGGGACGGGGCGGAGCCTGCGGCGCTCGCGCTCCTCGGCCCATGGGATGAGCGCGCGCCACCAATGGGGAGCCGCGGGGCGGGCGGGGCTCGGCGGGGATTGGCCGGGGCCGCGCGGCGGGGGC
>VZRO01003958.1:648056-710584 GCA_013397915.1 Daphoenositta chrysoptera | reverse complement strand
AGTGGCTTTGGTGGGCAGCTGGTTTTCACTCAGGCTCAACCCACCACACCCCTCTTCACCAGGAGAAACTCCTTCTCCCAGGGATGACATTGCAGTCTGTCAGCCAGGTGCTGGGGCTAGTTTCAAATTTTATACATGGGAATGTGAAACAGGAGAGATCCTCATGTTGGAGTGGAACAAGAATTAACAGCCTAAATACACTCTGCAAAGAGGGAGGTGGTACCTTTGCTTTGTTTTTAGATTGGGTTGCATTATGCTGCTTCTTAAAGGGATAAGGAAAGGGAAAACTTAAAGAAAATTATCACAGAATGTTTTTTGTTCATTTCAGCTGAGTCATGCTGGGTACGACACCAGATATTAATCAATCATCCTCTGAAAAGAGGTGTCAAAAATTACTTTCAAAATCCTTCCCACCCTTCCTTATACAGCTCTGGCTTAGACCCATGCTGACAATATTTGCAAATAAGGATTTTTTTTAGAGGGAAGGTTATAAGAATCTGTGTGTTTTCTTTACGAAAAACACTTGCTGGATCCTTTCTTTTATTATCAACCTTTCTGAGCTACCAAGAGTTCACTGCATTAAGTTTGCAGACTTTTTTCTTCAGCTCTTTCAATTCTGCAGCCCAGTGGCATAGGGTGCCTCACTGTTATAAATTATCTTGCACTGTACTCCAACCTTTTTATGAAATTTGCATCCCTCTGAGCAGTGTTCAGTTGCCAACCTGTTATCTCCTTTCTCTGGTCCAATTAATTTAGAGGCGATCAATTTAATCCTTGAATAGTTTGAGCAGATGCTTGCCTCCCTCCAGCTCCTGTCCATCTTTCTCTGAGAGCTTCTCTGTTGCTGATACATGCTGTGTGCCAGACCATGTTGCACATTCAGGGGTAGCATTCTGGAAGAATGGAAGTTCATGGAATGGAAGAAGAATTCATAACAGCATCTCAGATAGCAAATACGAGTTGTCTTCATTTATGCAAACTTCAGCCAGGGTTAAATTCAACCTCTCCCACAGGATTGACACAGGACTTGTACAAAACCAATGCAATAGCATTCATTTTGTTTAAATAATTTTGTTTACAGAATGGCTTTTCACACATCTTGCTACATATTCGTGTGGCTGAATCATTGGGGAGAGAGGAAAGGAGCCAAAACAGTTTTTTCCTTGAATCATTAAAAAAACCAAAAAACTATGAGGCATTTCATCAAGGGAAGTTGGTGAGTTCCTGTGCTCTGAAGCAGTACTTTTGAAAGTATGAACCTACTGTCAGTACTTAAATGAACAGTGTTCTCAAGCTGAACCTTTCAAAAGGAATTTTAAAGAAGGAATTGGTCCAGAGCCAGAAGCGAAGCAGAAAAAAGGAAAAGAGCCACAGAGTAAAAAAGCAGGATGAGGCTCAGCAGTGGGTAGTATTGTGGGTAGCTCTGGAACTGGTGATATTTATACAGCAATAGCATTTAAAGGATGCAGTCAAAGGAAAGGGCAGTTCAGACGGGCCTTGTGAGTATGTGAACAGCTGAGTGGCTGCCAAGGGCTGATAGAAAAGAGCAGAGTAGTGCACATGAAGTATGAAGGACAATTACTATCAGCTGAACTATGTGGTCACAGTCCACCCAAGCCTGACCCTCCCATGATCAGTACATCGGTGTAAATTGTTGAACAAAACATCAGCACTCCCAAAGCAGCGGCAGTCTTTTAGTAGCTGGTTAAGTCCTTGGCTGGTTACAATCCCTGTCCTGTGCTTGGATCCCATCTTCTAAAATCCTGTCCATTCATAGGGTCACTGTTAAAGATATGGACAGGGAGATGACTCCTCCTTTACCATTGCATCCAAAATAGACTGGATATGGGAAAATTAGTGNTTAGTAGCTGGTTAAGTCCTTGGCTGGTTACAATCCCTGTCCTGTGCTTGGATCCCATCTTCTAAAATCCTGTCCATTCATAGGGTCACTGTTAAAGATATGGACAGGGAGATGACTCCTCCTTTACCATTGCATCCAAAATAGACTGGATATGGGAAAATTAGTTTAATTTATTGCTAATTAGTAAAAGAGAAGGATAATGAGAAAAAGGAACTTTAACACCTTCCCTTCTATCTCTCCCGTCTTCCCAGGCTCAACTTCACTCCTAATTTCTCTACTTCCTCCTCCACAGTGGCACAGGCAGATGGGGAATGGGGACTGCAGGCAGTTCATCAGACTCTTCTTCATCATCATGTCTCTGCCACTCCCTTCTCTTCAGGGACAGGACTCCTCACACCCTTCCCCTGCTCCGGTGTGGGGTCCCTCTCATGGGAGGCAGTCCTCCACGAACTTCTCCAACTTGAGTCTTTCCCATGGGACACAGTTCTTCATGAACTGCTTCAGTGTGGATTCCTTCCATAGGCTGCAGTCCTTCAGGAACAGGCTGCTCCAGTGTGGGTTCCCCATGGGCTCACAAGTCCTGCAGCAAACCTGCTCCAGCTTGGGCTCCTCTCTCCGCAAGGGCTACAGGTCCTGCCAGGAGCCTGCTCCAGTGTGGGCTTCCAACAAGGTCTCAGCCTCCTTTGGGCATCCCCCTGTTCTGTCATGAGGTCCTCCATGGGTCCTCCGTGGATCTCTGCTCCACCGTGGACCTCCAGGAGCTGCAGGGACACAGCTGCCTCACCATGGGCTGCACCAGGGGCTGCAGGGCAGTCTCAGCTCTGGTGCCTGGAGCAGCTCCTGCCCCTCCTTCTGCACTGACCTTGGTGTCTGCAGGGCTGTTCCTGTCACATATTCTCACTCTTCTCCTTTGGCTGCTGTTCAGCATTTATTAACTTTTCTTCAGTATTTTATCACCACCATTGCTCAGCTTGCTCAGTGGCAGATCGCTCTTGGAGCCAGCTGGCATTGGCTGTGTCGGATATGGGGGAAGCTTCTGGCAGATTCTCACAGAAACCACCTCTGTAGATCCTTTGCCACCAAAAGCTTGCCATGCAAACCCAATACACCCACGCAGACACAGATATGTGAATATCTGTTTGATTAGGTTCTGGGGAAGTTCCTTGGACTGTCTTTGTTCTCACCTCTGATTTTGCTGTGGGACTCTATTTTGGGTATTGCATCTTCATTTTCAGTAGTTACACTCACTCACTTCTACACTTACTCTAAGTATGTGACAGCTGCTGTGTTCACTGGCCTCAGTAAAATCCAATACAAGCTATGTCATTATTTTCTATTTGTGTTGCTTTTAGGCCTATTAACACAAAGCTTGGGCCTGATACAGTCAGGCACTGGAACAACATTTAATACTGTTCTTGCATCTTTATAGGGTCCAAGAAAAAAAAAAATACTGTAATTTGAAGAGATGGGCCACTTAAAATATGGGAATCAGAAGAGCTGAGAAAGATGCAGCAGTAGAGGGCAGAGATTAATGGCTGAATTTTCACAAGATTGTAAATTCTTTCTTTGGGACCTGAAGGAAGTGGCAGGGTTATTTAAAACTATTGAGAACTAACTGCCTTAAAAATTAAACTTAAGGTGACATACTAACATCTATCCAGAAATCAATAGTCAGCTGAGGAGCTGAATTCAGATTTTCTGACTCCTAGACAAATACCAACCTATAAATCCTCTGGGCAGAATCTAAGTCCCTGGCAAAACTCCTATTATCTTCAATGGGAAAGTTTCCATTCTCAATTTTTCCCCATATCTCATACAATACATCACAAATATCCCAGGTACAATGTATACAAGATAGGAAAAAGGATCTTTCTTGGAAGTCATCCTGTGCCTTACAGTGCGAAATCCCTCGCAATGAGAGCACTGTTGTGGTGAACCACTCCCATTCGTATTAACACAATATAAACTTTAAAGCTTTTTCTGCCTCCTTTGCCTGTGTTTCTGTGCATCCATCAGGAAGCCACAGAAAGCATACAGGTGACATTCTCAACAAAAGCAAAATACCAAACTACTTAATCTTACAGCTTTTGCTTACCTCCATTGGGGAATATGGTTTGTTCTGGATAGTGCCCAATAGTTTTGTTTGTCAAAAAGCTGACAAATTTCTGAAGATAAAGAATAAAATTGATTCACTGGCAAAAAGCAGTTTTACTTCTCCAGCCCAGAAAACTTCAAAATGTCATATTTTGCTGAGAGAAGAAGAACATGACAAAGAGGAAAACTGAACAAAAGCAAATATAGGACATCTTTGTCATGAAGATTAGAAGGAAAAAGAACTTTCCTTAAAGGAAAAGCAGGAAGACAAGAAAGAACCTTGACCTTCTTTCCCCAAAAGCTTCTAACATTTTGGAAATGTGCTGAGCACAGGCCGGACAAAACAATTTATTGATAGTTTGTAATAAACTTTTAAAACATCTTTTTGTGGTACAGGGAATATTCTTATCACCCAATTCTTGCAGTCAAGACTTCTCTAGTCTTGCCCAGCCTCCCATTACCTTAAAACAAAGTGTTGCACCCCCTCCCATCCCAGGTTAGGCATTGTATATGCTTCAAAACAACCTCTTTGCACATTTGGACTTCAACCTTTTTTTATTCTACCTCAAATTACCACTGCTGCCAAAATTTGTTATTATTTCATCTGAAGACATCAGATAAACCTGAACTGGGGTTTTGAAATTATGTAGATTGGTGGGATTTAGTGATCTTAGTTTGCTAATTTGAATGCACAGTCCATAAAATTTTAGCTCTCCTTGTGGACAATTTTCTTCCTGATGAAGGCATTCTGCAGTGGCCAGCACAGCCTTCATTATTGTCCCAGTAAGAAAAGTTTGAACATCATTATTTCATTGGCCTCTGGTATCTTATGTTTTATTTCTGGGAGTTTATTGATGTCTTCAAGTTGCAGTCATTTCTCGTAGGCAATTCAAACTTTCAAATTAAATGGTACTATACTCATGGCAAAGTGATAATCATAGTATTTTTAGTGGTCTTTGGAATGAAATCTTACACTATTATGATAATTTTTATGTTAAAGTCTAATAAATATTTCTCTGATAAATTATTCTTAAATTTCAAATAAATTAATCCACAATAAAAATAAATTTAGCTGCACCTAAAACTGAAAACAAGGAAACAATAAAAAGGGAATAATAATAATAATAATAATATTTTAAAAAGCCAGCATCCAACCATTTAACTGTATTGGTTTTATAGTTCATTGGTCATGATATGATCTTCACTCTTTCTTGAAACATCTCAAATCTGGCTTGTGCATTCTCAGAGATTTTTCTCTTTCAAGATAAATATCTGGAGCAATTGTCAGAGGGGACCTTCTACTACTGTCTTTGTGGAAGTTTGTACAAATGGGCTGCATCTTTGTCTTTCCATTGTGATTAGCTGAGGTGGTGTCCCAGAGAACCTGCACCATCCTGGGCATCCTCAGGCTGTCCTTGGGGCAGGGACCAAGCTCACCTGTAGAGGTCAAACACAAGTGGACATGAGATATTGTTCTGTACTGTGAATTAGGAGTTGCAAGAAGTGGTTGAGCGACTTTCTACCCACTCTTTGAGCCTCAGAGTCCTTTTTGTAGGACATCTGGCACCCTAGGTTTTGCCCATGGAAGAACCAGGGCTGTAGCTGCCAACCCAGCTTGCACTGGCATCTGGAGGTGCTGAAACCCACCGGTGTCAGTGGGTGGACACACTGCTGTGCCATTTGGTGCCAGTGCCCTTGATGCTGACTACGCCATTCTTTCACCAGCATTCTGCTTTTGCTGTGCACTTTCTCTACATTGCTGCTTCCTTTTTTACTCTGTCCCTTTTTTTTTTTTTGCAGCAGGGCTCACATTTAGCTACCACTGCAGGAGTTACCAAGAGACACTGAAGCTCATGAAAGCTCAAGAGTCTCCAGCAAATTTTTATTGCCTTACATAGCATGCACATAATTATACATGATGATATACATAACAATTTATTTACACCTTATCAAATCAATTTGCCATGTAAACCTGAACTATAGTATAGTGCTAATTAAATAGGAAAAAATATTTTAAAGGGGATTTCAGGGCAAACAAACAAACAAAAATCCCCAACCACACAGAAGGGTGCAAAGTATATCACTTATTTTCTCTTATGGGCAGTGCAGATATCTACACTTAAGCTGTCACCTTAGACATGATTACTTATCAACGTTGTTTTGTGCCATGCTAAGTATATCCATGACTCCCCATAACACATACAGAAAATGTGTGTATGGTTACAGAAGAGCCAATATGGGTGGCTAATTCACTGACCATTTCTTTCTAGAAATCTGGGTACTACATTTTCATAGAGGAGGTGAAGGATGTATATTACAAAACCTGCCTGTCTGCTTAGCTTGGTGACAAATGCCTGGCATGTATTTAAAGAGGAGATTGGGAAGATGATTCAGTGATAAGAAAAGTGAACTGCAATGAGATTTCATAGTTCTATACTGAGGATTCCCAAAGGGATGTTTTAAGATCTAAATGTCAACTCTATACCTGCAGTGAAGAGGATATCCTTGAAAACTGAGCATTAATCCTTTGATGCCACTACAGTTACTGGGCGACCATAAGTTTTGCCATGAAAGTGAAAAATGGGTAAGCAAATCAATTTAATTTTTAATTGCATTCTCTTGAGACAGATACTTACATTTACTTCACTTTTATTAATAACATTACTAAAAATGTATGTGTCCTGCAATGTCTTTTCATGTGAGGACGATGAACCTAATGCACATGTTTCCTCTCTAAATTCTCTCCTGCACTGCAATCAACATCAGGGGTTTTACTTACATTTCTATGGCTTTTTCATTTTCAAATCTTGCTCACTAACTTAGTCAATTAGTGCATGTCATTATACTCCAAGGCCAAGGAGATGCTTTTTTTAAATACAACATAGAAAATCATTAACCCTGTTACTTTCTTGTCGTAGTTTAAAATGCCATATATTTTGATTGCACACTCAGTTAGACAACAGTAAGTTTCCCAAGGAAAAGTTTAGCTATGGCGTGTTGCCAAGCTAATTGTTTGGCCGAATACAGGAACAAGATGAACAAGCCAAGTAATCATCCTAGAACACAGTGGTCCCAAAGAGAGCTCTGTGTTTACAGGGACCTGCATCTTCCAAAGTTAATTTGGAAAGGTTTCCTATTGCGTATTTCAATAGAAAACAAAATGCAGTTTCTAATTTACTTTCCCTGAATAAGAGTCTTAAAATGTTGACAAGTGCTGTAAATGTCATCTGCTTGGGATGTGCCCTGTAAACAGTGATGATACAGGAAATTCCTTGCAGAAAATTCTAAAATCTTAAACCTTAATCCAAAATCAATAGAGCTCCCTCTGCACAACTGGGTGGTTTGGGGCTTTTTTTTGTCCACCCAAAATGTGCTATTGTGTCAATTTTTTTTCTAATTAAACAATACTGGAGAAAAGACAGAAGTAGTGAGATAATTGGCACACAACCCAGTGTGAGCAGAATGGGCATTCAATTTACTAACTAGCCCATCACACTTAGGTCTCAGGAAATAACTCATTGCTTCCAAACAAGTTCAGATTATATTGCTAAGTACCTGGAAAGTAGATAACACTTCTACACCAATTTCTCTTGCGAGGTAAGGCTGGCCTCATAGCATGGTACACAGAGTGATGGGCCAAACTTTGCAGTCTTCTTAAATATGTTTGACTCTTCCTATTCTTTTAAAAATTCATCACTGATAAAGCAAAAAAACTTCTTGCAACCATCTTCCCTCCCTGACAAGTATTCCAACGCCCTGATGCATTCACCTCTCTTGTCTGTGGTGATTTTGCTGTGTCTCTTTGTCACTGTGCTTATTCCACATATTTATGGTATTCTGATTCCAACTTCAGATAGCTTTCATTCTGCAGAATATAGATTTGATATAAATATATAAATGGATACATATAAAGTACATTTTCCTCCATTATCTCTAACTGTGTCATTTTTAGACATAAAAAAATGTGTCACAGGTGAAGGGTATGATATTTACTTGAAACTGGGCCAACCAGTGTGCTAGGCAGATGGAGCTCAAGTTTTGACACTGGTAGACTTTTTTATTTTTTCTTAAAGATTTTGCAGGTGTAAAGGAGGTCTCAATTTTAATAGTAATCCTGAAGAGATTTGGGTTAAAATGTGATGTGATTAGGTGTGAGAACAGAACTTTGTCTGCTGTCTTCGGTGGCTTTAAAGAAAGAAAGAATTTGGTGCCTATTGCTCAGGTTGGCACCTAAAAGACTAAGAAACATTGCCAATAACACATTTGGCCCGAGGATACAACAGTTCTTCAGAAACACTGATAATTAGTCGCATTGTCCTCTTCTGTGTAGTTAGTGCAAGCTTTTGTTATGCTTATTTTACAAAGTACAGGGAAACACAGAGCATTAACCTGTCACTCCAAGAGCCTTCAAATCAGTGGCAGAAATACAAATGGCATTGCCCTCACCCTTGCCTAATGTCAGGGCCCATTGCAGGAAGGAAAACCTGAGATTTTGAGTGATTTAGAGCATGAGTGTGACAGTGTCATAATTCCAAGAGTCCTGCTGAAAACAGAATGGTATCAGCAAAGAACAAACCTAATGCCTTCTCATTTTTTTTCCCTGAGAACCCATGTTCTGTTTCCTGTGAAGTCTGAGCAAGATTTTTAGAAAAACCATTCAGTGCAGGTCAGCACTGTATTATTTATTAATGTACTCACCATATGAAAGGATGAAGTCAAAGCAGTAACAGTAGTCTCTAGAACTGGCCTGAAAATTCCCCTTTCAAACAAACAAAACAAAACAAAAAAGCATCCCCAAAATAAATTAAAAGAACATAAAGCAACAGCAGTAAGGTACTCTAGGGAAAGTTTTAGAAGTCCATTACCATACACGCTTCAAGGCCTTAAGGGGAAAAAGACCTTGTTGATGTGCTTGGAATAGCTATGGAAAATATGCCCACTTGTGCTTTACTGCGTAATTAAATGCTCTATAAATTATTGATGGCACACAAGAGAACAGAAAAAAGAGAGTATTACATGGAACCATTGCTTCAAACCAGTTGTCTCCTTCCTCAGATTAGCTGATGTTTTCACCTCCTAAAATGAAGCTAAATGATGTATGAATGAGAGAAGGAGCAGACAGCCAAAAGCAGTACAGTTAGTATTTTGCTGCTGTGTTTTTTAAAGCATAAAATTGCCATGGATAGTTCAGCTTGGGGGGAAAAGCTTATTTTTGAAACTCAGTCTCAATGAGAGGATATTTTGAAGTTGAAGATGTCACAGTCTTATCCTGAATTTTATTTTTTTCCATTTCTCCTTCTGCTGGCAATCATTTGACTCCTGAGAAATACAGGGGTGGGCAAAAAAGAACAGTGAATTACTGTCATTTGCACTCAGAAAACTTTCATTGTAAAGGATTTGCTAGAACATATCTTGCTGCCTTCCACAGGGTACAATCAGAATTGTCCACTCATTATTCATGGCCTCTGACATAAATAGTCAGGAGATTCAGATCACCATGAGATTTTTTTGCCTTAAGTTTGTCATAGAAAAACTTAGATTTTTATACCATTTTTTCAAAAGGAACTAAAAATGAAACATTTCTTTTCAGATTGCTTTTAGCTAAAATGTCATTCTAATGGCTAAATACAATAGTATTGTTTTCTGAAGCATTGACTTTTGAATCACAGACAATGGAGTGCATTTCTCTGCAGCACATTTCCCCTGGGGATCTCTGTTACCAGGGATCTGTTTTGTTTACTTCTGGATATGGGTCTCTGGAGACTCATAGATAATGTGTTGATTATTGTCCAACTGTCTATGAGGTTTTTCAAGGACACTGGGGATATTTTGATAGTAGTCCAGAGAATATGGTCAGGCAAGGCAATGAAGACAGATGAACTGCTTATGCATTGCAATAGCTGAAAGAATTGTTATTAAAATTGAAAAGACTTGTAACAATCATTCTAACAATGATTTACCTGTACCCTATGAAACAAACAAATATGTACGAGCCAGTATTGTGAATTTCACAATCTGTTATTTTGATGATGCACATCAAAATAAAAAGTCAACATTTCCAAATGCATTCAGTGAAAAACAATCAAAAAAACCACACCAACACACACACAGACACAGACAAAAAACCCTACAAAAAAAGAGAGGGTAACTGTGTCTTGTTTTTTATAAACCACATGTGGAAATGATAGAATTTCCCTAAACTGTTCAGATCTTTCTGTGTTTTGCTCCTCTCTGTAACAGATGCTGACCGTACACGTCGCAGGAGACAGACACTTGACTTTCAGCACCGGAAGCATGGGGACCTACCCTGGTCTCACAAACACTTTTGAATACTTACCGTGCTTGCTGTGGCCATCTGTCAGTGATACCCAAAATTTTCTTTCTGTTCAGATATTTTAAAAATCCCATCAATTTCTGAAAAGAAATAACCACCATCTGCTTTTGTTTTCTGATAAAACCAAAATGGACAAAGTATATGACACAGTTAAAAGTGGAGGGTCCTTCTAGATGACAGACTGTAAGAACTTCATTTCAGGGACAGAGAGGAAAATTGAAATGGAAAGCTTAAAAAAAAAAAAAAAAAAAGCCTGCCATTTATTTATTGTAATTCTAACACCCCCTCAGCTTTTTTTAACAGTGATTTGGGAGAAAGAGGGGTGATTCACGTTCTTCAGGTGAGTTGGCAATAGGATCACTGCAGTGTCAAGTGTTCAAATTCCAAGCAGAGGAAGGAGGGAGCGAGGACTGCAGCAATGCTGAGGAGCCGGAGGATTGCACGGCTCAGTGGTTCGTTCAGCACAAAGAAGCACAAAGAAGATAAGCAGGGATGAAACTGAGATAATAGTGGTTTTCCACATGTATGTCACGAGGAAAATGAATTATCCTGGAGGTATTTTCAAGGATGAGGGGGGGACAAAACAGTGGAGATAACATCCTGCCTGGAGTTTGATCTCAAGGGTGCAGGACTGAAAGAGGGCAGAGCCTTAGTTTCTGGATTAAGGAAGCCTGAGATGAACTTTCAGAAACACCCATGCAGGCTTTGGGTTGTCAGAGAGTAAAATAGTGACCTGTTTTTGATGAAGGAGAGCTGAAAAGTTTCACAGTATCAAGTCATGCACGACCTCATGGATGAAGTGGGTGGCCTTGTCCTTCAGTTAATTAATAGTAAATATTTTGGTAGTATTTAAAATATTCTTACTCCTGTGTAAGGGAGTAATCACATCATTTCAAGCCATGAATAGTAAAAACATGCCTTGGATATGATAAATCCATTTGAGGGCTACTTCTTGCAGCACTTTGTGCACAATTTTCCCATACTTCACAGCTTGCAAAAGAGCGTTGTTGTGAATTGATTCACTAATAGTTTCCCAATGTCATTGGCAGGTGTGGGTCAAGAACTATAAAGTAGTGTTGAGTTAGTGTAGTTTTGCTAGTACTAAGCTGAAAGTAAGTCACAAAGAGCAGATCAACAAGTTCTGGAGTGCCAACTCTGCCAAAGACTTTACTGGATGCTTAAAAGGATGAACAAGTTTAGGTGATGTCTCTCCAATAGAAAGTCTGAAGATTAGTAACTAACTTAAAATTCAGCAAACAGCAAATTATTTATTATAGAAAGAGGGTTTTTTGTCTGTCTCTTTTCTGATTCTTGCCTTTAGCTGCCTAATGGGGTTTTCTGGGTAAGAGATAAAAATTAAGGGAAATAGCTCACTCCTAATGAGCTACAGGTAATTGCAGAAATAAGTGATTACAATGAGATCACTTCTTACTGGAGAAGTACAGAATTTTGTCCTTCTTGACAGTTTAGAAGACTGAAGTCAATCCAAAATAGCTTTTAGATGCCTAAACTTTCACTGACTTCACTGGAAGTATGTGTGGGAGAGCTGAAATTAGATGACAAACACTTACTCAGTTCCTGACATAAGAGTTTAAAGAAATTATTTGACTTCTTGTTTGGAGAAGGTGATTTCATAGAGACTTCTCTTTCATGGCTTTCACCATAGTGTCAGAAGCAGCTCCTGTTTAAGAATATACTTGTTCCTGAAATAAAGAGGTAAAACTAGATTAAGCCTGGGAACTTTGTGTAAAGCAATGATGTGCCAAACCATGTCTTCTTGTCACAGAAAACCCTCATGCCCTGGGCTTTTCAGGTGATCTTGGATGTGTTCCACAGCCCTGACTGTTTTAGGGTGTGTTGTATTCTCTGTACAGTTGGTCCTGACCACAAGATGGGTTTAGTCCCTTGCCTGCCCTGTGCCTGCATCCTTATTTGCTCAGGAAAAGCCACCTGTTGTCAGAATAACTCACCTTTGGGAGACCTGCGGTGACAAAAACCAGCAGACATAGTGATGGGGGGTAGATGAATTGCCTTGATGGGCTCAGGTATTCCCAGGATGTGGGGGGATGCTGTTTTTTAAAGCATACATATGGGGAGCAGAGTTTGGGGTGCAAAAGTGAGTAATTGTGTGATGATATGAACAGTTGGGGTTTTCTTTTTCTCTAGGACCATGGATACTTTGCTATGAGATTGAATTGGGGTCAGATGAAGAATTTGCACTAACCTGGCACTCCAGCTGTCTTGAGCAGTACACATAAAGTGCTGGTGAGCCATAGAAAATACAACTAACACTGAGAGCCAGAAACAAAATGTATTTATAAAAACATATGACTTTGACAAATTATTCCTTGCCCTGCTTCTGAAAATCCAACACCTACCCTTAAAAGATACTTTACATGCCCAATTCCTATGCTTTGCCAATATAGAAGTTATTAAGAAAGAAAGGGCAGCCAAAATTGGGGTTGCGGGTTTAGGTGTTCTGTTTTTTTCCCTGGAAAATCTAATCCCAGACTGAGGATGAAAATGTTTGAAATATTACAGAAGAAAGAAATGAATGCACTAAGCTGTAGGAAATTTGGACATAAATATCTTGGCTCTTATGTAGCATTCATCTGCATTGGATCCAGCTTTCTGTAGCCTCAACTGGAACTGGAACATGACAGAGATGTGAAGCTTCAACATGACCGTATGCTTTGGGATAATCTCTGGTATCATGTGCAGGGCTGAAGCCTTCCTCAGTCGAGAAAAAACCAAAAGCTCAGGATAAGACTGATCTAGAGTATAAAGAACTGTATAATATTTGCTGGTCCTGTGGTGACTGTGATTATAAGGAGACTTTAATTGGTTAAGACCTCTTTAATTGCTGAATAAGAAAAAACCACAAATATTATCTCTTCCCACAGGAGTACACAGCTGTAGCCTGCACACCTTTAATTCTTTACTTATTGTGAGGTAGATGTTTTTAAAAATTACCCTGCACAGGTATTTCAGACATCTCTTAATTTTTCTGATTAAGTGAATAATCTATTGCAAATCATCTCATAAATTATTTTATCTTGTAAGATTTCCTACATCCTTCAGCTTTCCTTTCTGGGCACATACATCAAGAAAAATAATACTGAATATCTGTAATTTGGGCTAGAATTAGCTTGTATGATATACTGCAGAAATATGCTTTAGATAAGGGAAAAATATTTAAGAATAAATTTTAAGTTTCTGTATATGTGGTATTTACTCTCCATGCTGCCCTAAGCACTGAGGTATGAAAACTCAAAGAATGGTAATTTTTAAGAAAGTCCACACTGAAAATACAATTTTTATTTCAATCACTGTCCTGCTCCAGATATAATCGGCATTAAAATTCTTTCCTCGAATGTGGCTAGTTTTATAGTTAAAATAATCAGGAAAATGCATATATATAATATGAAGGAATAAATAAGAGTAGGGGAAAACCGCTTCTGCTGTACTGCTGTCAGGACATAGCCACAGAAATTTCACAGGTAGTTATTATTGCATTTTACATTCTGTTGGAATGAGATAGTTTTGAAATTATAATGATGCTCAGATAGTAAAACTGAGTAGAGCTCCAGCATTTATAAAGCAGGTAGTAATCTTCCCTTCGCTCTGATGGTGTTTGCAAAGTTGATCAACTCTCCCTGAACAAATCACTGGAAATAACTTGTATTTCACATTGGTTCATTTTCAGTGTGGCCACCACTCTGGATGGTGCAACTGGAGGATTAAAGGATAAAGAAGGGATAGGGAGTGCATAGGACAGAGGAAATTTCAGAAGAAACGTATATAAAACAAGAATTTATTGCTAGTGTGACTGAAATATTAACAGTCTAATAGAAGAAGCGAATAATATTTCACACCTAATAATTACGTAAGAAAGAAAAAAAGTATTTCAATACAGAAAAAGTTTCAGTAATAATATAATAATGATAGGTATATAGTTACAATTATTATTCTCACCCTGTTTAGTTTCTAGACCCTTTCTGCCTCACACTTTCCCTGTTCCTTTGAGTCCTAAGGCTGATGGTTTCATTTTGGTGTTTGGTGGTGAAGGGGAACTTTGGCCCACTGCCAGCATCTGGAAGCACAGGATGTTCATGGTGGTGTTTTCCTCTCCCTCATTCCAAGACACACGTGGGGCCACATTTATGTATTTGCTAACATATTTTTACACCTTACTTTTTTTAGTTGCTCTGCAGCTCCATGTTACATCTGAATTTACAATATATGGTGCATTTTACGTGTGTTAGAAGTACTTGCTCTTTGTTCTCTCTGTTACCCCTGAAGCCAGGTTTGGCTGGTTCTACCTTGTCCAGGTTGTAGAGGTCAAGGAAAGCTCAGCTAGGGCAAGCCCTTCCTCTGAGGCCTAAAGAACTCAGTACAAAGCCTGGGGCTTCTTGGTGACAGTGGCAATATTCTGGACGCGCGGCGGCGTGGGGAACCAGCCCTCGCCCGGATTTAGAGGGTAGTTACCCTCGGCCGTCCCATCCAGGTACTTGGAATCCCAAGCGCCACCGGGAACAGCCGACCGGCAGAGCCTCTGGCTTCGCAGTAATCACTGCAGCCAGGGAAGAGGATTCCCAGCCAGAGAAGGGTGGCAGAGCGCGTCGAGAAGAAGCAAAGGCACGAGGGAGAGCACGGACCCGGCGTGGCTCGTACGGAGATGTTTATTCCGTGGAGTCCAGCACTGAATCCCAGAGCAAGAGAGCGAGTCTGGGGCTGCACAGGTCTTTTAAGGGGGGGAGGAACAAGGGGTGGATACATCTGAGGGCCAACGGGAACACGACACGTTAACAGTCAATCATTGGGGAGTGGGCGGAGTGGGTGTAGCAACCTGATCTGAGAATGAGCTGGAAAACTCTCGAGAACAGAGAATGGGAGGAGACCGAACCACCCAACAGGGCGGGGGGAAACAGACCAAACCATACAAAATACATAAAAATTTAAAGATTAAACCGTACAAAATAAATAAAATATAAAAACTGGTCTGCGCACTGCAACACAATACTACATTACATGTTTGCATGGTAATAACCTGTCCATTTTCTGCAGTCCATTTTCCTTGTGCAACATCCAGTTGTTGACTTAGTGATGTTTTAAGGTACATACTGCCCAAAATTTTAGTATCCCCCTATGGGTCTGTTGTGAATTTTCTTTATCAGAAACCTTTCTATCAGACGTAATTCCAGGGAAGAAAAAAATCTTTCAGAGAAAGTTGACTTAAACCAGTTTTGTCTTTGTTCTTTGGATCTCCCAAACTCACTTAAGACTCTATGTCTTAAGGACCAACTGGAAAAGAAGGAAGAAAATGAATTCACTATGTTTGTCACATATGACAAAATCCGTAGAAAGGACAATTTCTTCTTCTTAAATGTCTGTAGGAGACCAAGCACATGAAGGTGCTTATGTGGTTGGACTCTCATCCAAATTAGTTGGCAGGGGAGCACTAATAAATCACATAAGACAGGTAAACCTACTGTTCCTGTTATTTTAAATTAAATTAACTTTCTTTCTATCTTTTCAAGATCTTACAAGGTGTCCAGTGGTGAGTCACTTCAACCACCCACCCAAAGAAGAGGAAAGACAAAATGCAGATGAAAGGGAGCACAGCTGACAAAGGGCCTGCGAGTATTGAGCAGGGTTTATGTGATAAGCCCTCGTAAATATAACTTTATCATAGAACCACTCTCATAGAATAATTTAGTTTGGAAAAAAATCATCAAGTTCAACCATAAAATTATGCTGAGTTTTACCATTTTATTATGCCCGAGGTCCTCTGTCAGGCAAGCCTGTGCTAATTCCAGCACTGGAATCTTGCTCCTGTGCTTCCAGCAGGGCTGTTCCTGGCGTGGGCACTGGGACTGGCCATGTACACACACACACGGGGCAGGGGCACCGCCCCACCCACGCATGGCTTTCCCTGTCCTCCCAGCACTTCCCACATGGTTGTCCAGAGCCAGCCAGCCAGCCATTCCTCCGGTGACCTGCAGCAGCTCGGTACTGCCAGTTTTACCTAAATAACTGTGTCCCAACTTCACTTGAGTGTTTTCTTAAAGATGGTTGAGAAAAAAACACAGGGTTGTCTATAGTCACAAAGGGACCCAAATCAGGAAAGTGTCTTGCGGTAGTGACACTTCCTCTCCAAAATGTCTTTTTCTTGTACACTGGTGGAAGGAAAGTGCTGTGAGACTGTGGTCTGGCCCTGATGAGGTTTGTAACCTCCCTCTCTGCAAACTTCTGTGAGCTTTTCTTCTTGGGACTGTTTCTGGCTGAAAGGCAATTGTAGTATTTATCCCACCACCAACATTAGGGAGCTAATGTTCTTTAAGCTTCAAACCATGGATGTAAGCACATGATGGAAGTTCCTTTGCAAACAGAAGTCGTTGGAAGAGACAAGATGTAGTTAGCAGCTAAGGAGTTTCACAAAGGAGTCTGCAACAGGCTGTGTCCTGAGAGCAAGCATTTCCCAATGCCTGGGCATCTCAGGGAGAACCGAAATAGAGGGATCCCAGCCTGCACAGTTATTATGATCAGATAATTCAAAAGCCTGGGAAGGAATGTGAATAAAGAGGGCAGAAAAAATCACCCAGGGACTCACACACAAGAACAGATACTCTATTGGTATGCAAGTGATGAAAAATACTGAACAGTCATATTAGTTTTGTCTGCAGTGAAGAAAAATATCAAGGCTGATATTGTGCTGTCTTTACGAGCTTGGTACTCTGTGAATGGTCCCAGGAGAACTCAGGGTGCAAATTTCAGAAGGAAACACATTTCTGGAATGAGGTGAAGAAGGATTGTAAGGCACAAAAGGGCAAAAAGTCATAGAATTGATTACTTCTGATGCTCTGAGAATAATAAATAAATTCTCTGATTATAAGTGTAGAGTAATTCCAATGCACAGAGCTAATCTGTTCATCAAGCAGATGAAATCTAACGACAATCAGTAACAGACTCAGGCGATGACTGGGAGCAAATCCTGCTGCTTTCTGTGAGCTGCACCAGTGAATACTGGCAAACATTGGTGATGGGATGCACTGCTAGAACCAGGGAACATTACATAGAGTAGGATTGTGAGAGCAGATTTTTTTTTGCCACATGCTAAATATGAAAGCTCCTATGTTCTTACACAATAGCCAGTGACTATGCTGGAGGTTTGATAGCAATATCCTGTTACTTGCACATCTAAATGCTTTCAAGTCATGATAATGACTAGTGTGCTAACAATCAGGTGGAATGGCCTGTGCCATTTCAATTGTCTATTTCCCTGCAACAAGCCAATTACTTGCAGCAGAGAACCACCATGTGACCCACACAAATCATCAGGAGGCATTAAGGGTAACTGGAATTTTCACTTGTTAGTTCAACTAGCATGCTTAATTCTGAATGCTGGCTGGACAGTATGCTGGTATAGCATCAGAGCATTTGCAAAGATGTTCTTTAGACTAGGCTGTGTGAACGAAATGTAAGCTTGAATGAAGGGAATTACCTCAAGTCTGGATAATTATTGTAGCACTGTTTATGGCGTTCGGTGAAACAAGATGATATTTGGGCAACACTTTGGCTCCGGCAGGGTATCTCTAGGGGACACAGAATAACAGCCATTGCAGTGGGGTGCATTTCTCTATACTGCTTGCTGATACACTGCCTAAAAGTGAGTCTATCACATCCACTAGAACAACTTCTGCTGGTGTAACTGGTGAAGGATTAATCCATGGAAGGAAAAGACTCTGTGGTCTTGCCTCTTCTTCAAACTTTTGAGAAGCTAGCTCTGAAGTTCATGCCTTCTTTTGAGGCATAGAAGAATACTTCCTAGTTAAGGGCTCTGACTTTTATCCAGGTAGTCAAAATCTGGCTCTTGATTATTTGTGAATGTTAATTGTTCCTTGATGTTAAGTTATTACGGAATTATTTTTAACCAACCAGTGGCCTAACTCATTCCCCTCCCTCAGTGGAGGTCCTTGCATTTGGCTGTGATGAATGTTTACCATATAATTTGAAAATCAAACATGAAAAGGGTTAGAAAAAGCAGTCAGACATATTTTCCCCATTAACAGGATTTAGCAATTAGGTATTAAGCAATCAAAACTTCTTTCATTTGTATTATTATAGTCTCTACAATGACCTTTTAAGTGAAAAAAAAAAAAATCAGTGCATATGTTGGGTATTAGCATTTCCCTAAAGAGTTATTTTCTCTCCTTGCAGTTTTCTTCCACCTGCTTTCCACCGTTTTTCCTAATAGATAGAAGAGGAAATGCAAAATCATTCCTTAGAATGGCTTTTTTTTTCAGAAAATTATTTGTTTTCTCTTTGTTTGTGCATATGTAGTGAACAGTCCCCTCCTGCTCGTCACAGAGGGCTCAGTTTTTGCCTCTGAAATAAGGTATTTTAGTGCCAAGAGAGTAGGCAGATTTTTTAAAAGGCTGGGAATTTGGGGTGCTGAATTCCCTTGAAAAGCTGACTTCAGTATTTCCATAAAAGAGTTTATGGCCCCAGTTGAGGCTCAGCTTATTTTTTGAGTTCTTGCCAACTGCTAGAATGGA
Organism: Daphoenositta chrysoptera; assembly: GCA_013397915.1. Taxonomy (NCBI): domain Eukaryota; kingdom Metazoa; phylum Chordata; class Aves; order Passeriformes; genus Daphoenositta; species Daphoenositta chrysoptera. The sequence continues at coordinate 691,737 of VZRO01003958.1, read as the reverse complement.
GCCATTGAAAACTCATTTTCTAAATTACCACTTTTAAAGGCTGCCCAAACCAACAGGAATTTTGTCTCTGTTATTGATTTATTTAAAATGAACTTAATGAGTCTAACTCTAGTGTTCAAAGGTAGTCATTAATTAGCTAATGTTTTAATATAAAATGATCAATGCATTGAAGAGGATAGCGTTAGATATTGATTGCTGGGATTAGGATATTGTAAACCATGGGAGACTTCCAGTCTGCCTCCTATTCAAAAGCCTGCCCTTGGCCTAGAGGAAACAGGAATAGATTATCTCCAAACCACTGCATGCCGATGGGAAAACACAGTCTCCACGGAACCAGCAGTACGTCAGTTTCGTTAAGACCCCTCTCCTAAGCATGCATGGAAGTTAGCTGTGATTACATAACTTGTTAGAAGCTATTAGCCAATCATAGCAGAGGGGCTGTACTTGGAAAGTTACTAATTCTGAACTTCTGTGTATAAATAATAGCATGCAAAGTCCGGTGGGGTGTGCTTGATTTATGAAATACCATTGAGCACCTGGGCATGCGTAACTCTGAAACACAAAATCAGTGTCTGTCTCAATTGTGTAATTAGTGGCTTGCTGCACACCAGGTAACAAACCCAGTTCTGCAGAGAACACACCCAACCCCGGCTGGAAGAGCCAGCCAAGACCAGCTTTGTGCCTGGCAATAGGGCCAGCCCAGAGCACCATCGTTATAGGAGCCCTGCCTGAGCTGGAACAGGAGGCAGTGAAAGCCCCACTCTGTTCTGGCCTGCCCTGCCCTGCTCTGCCAGCCTGGGCCCTGCACTTGCTCTTCTTCTTCTGTTCATCCAAGTGTTCAGGCTGGATGGGGCCCTGAGCAACGTGGTCTAGTGGAAGGTGTCCCTGCCCATGGCAGTGGGTTGGAACTAGATGGTCTTTAAAGTCCCTTCCAACCCAAACCATACTAAGATGATTCTGTGGAGCTCATCAGGCCTTCATTCAAGCAGAGACAGCTCCTTTCTGGGTCCCAGACTGAGCAGCTTGGTTTAGCAGGGCATGGATTCACAGACAGACAGCACAGCCCTCCCAGTGCTGTTAGAAGTCCCATCCCGTCTGTCTGTGGGACAAAACTGGTGCAGGACTGATGGAGGGCATGGGGAACCTGGGGGCTTACACTGATTCTGCACTCTGTAGACTTCCACATCCTCCATTGCTACGCAGCAGTGTTTGCCCTAAGTCAAGGACATTTCAGTGTCTCATGCTTTGCCAGTGTGAAAGTACACAAAAAGCTGGAAGGGTGCATAGCCAGGTGGAATGTGCTTTGGCATCAGTCCGTGGGTTGTGAGCAACTGTATTGTACATTACAGGTTTTTATTGGGATTTTTTATTTGCTATTATTATTATAATGTTTATTTTATTTCCTTTGTTCTATTTATCAATCTGTTTTAATTTAATTGTTATTAAAAGTTTTACTTTTGATTCTCCTCCCTGTTCCACTGGGGTGGGGAGGGAGAGGGTGTGAGAGAGTGGCTGCATGGTGCTTAATTGCCATCTGGGCTTAAACCAGGACAACTGAGTATGTTTAATTTCTAGGACTCCTCTGCATCTTGCTTGCATAAGTGGCCATGCAGATGTTGTTCAGTTTCTGGTAGAAAAGAAGTGCAAGATAGACCATTGTGACAAATTCAATCAATCACCACTAATGAAGGTATGCAGAAGGGGCATATGTTCTCTAATCTTTGAAGACGCTCATGCTTTCCAGTGTTGGGAAGATGTGGGACTTCTGATGGTGAGGAACATAGATGTTGGAAGTTATTCCTCCTTTGTGTCTTGTTTGCAGGCAGTAGAGCATCAGCATGGGGACTGCACAGCTATTCTGCTGGACCACGGTGCCAACCATGACCTCAGAGGTGCAAGCGGTAACACCGCCCTTCACTTTGCTGTCATGGGTTCTAGCAAATCTCTAGTGGAGCTGTCACTTGAGCACGGTGCAGATATTGATGCTAAGAATGAAGTAAGCTTGGACTTTGTGTAAAGCCCCTCTTCCCAAGTCAACTTGCTTGACTTCTCTCTGTTATTCTAAGAGAGATGACTTCTCCTTTCAGTTTGGATACACGCTGCTTATTCTTGCAATCACTGAAAAACGTAAAGAAATGGTCAAGTTCCTTCTTCAAAAACGAGCTGACGTGAATGCTCAGGATAATCCTTCTAGGTAAAGGGTTTGCCAAAAGTGCATGTGGGACTCCTTAGCACTGTTCGAGTTGGATTGATGGGAGGCATGAGTTTTGGAAAAGGACCAGGATCTCCTGTGTGACTGGTGAAAGCAGATCTGTGCTGAGCTGCTCGCTTTCCTCAGGGGGCAATTTCCACACTGAGGACTGCAAGAAAGCATTGTTTGCAGTGCCACACACCCACACGTGCGTGCACACGCAGGCACACAGGGCCTGAGTCTTCTCTGGGCAGGTGGTTGTCCTGGAGACCTCCTGAGGTCCCACCAACCTGAATTCTCTGACACTTGTAGGTGTTTGGCTGTGCTTTCACTCTGCCTGTAGTGAAGGAGGAGCAAAGAGGGATTAAAGTATTGGCTATGCAATGTTTGTAAAAGCTGATGTATTTACTTTTATCTCTCGGATGCCCTAGGACCCCTCTTACAGTTGCTACTGATTCTGGGAATAAGAAAACCATACAACTTCTCCTTCACCATGGTGCTGTTTTTCCTGAGTCAAACAAGGGAAACTGCACATGTCAAGCTTTGACCAAAATGGTTCAAAATAATGTGTGTTTTACATCCTTTTTAGAACAACTGCATTCTCTGAAAGTCTGTGCTGATGTACATCCCTCTTTGGTAACAGCAGTAGGGTTTAATGAGGTGCTGAGAGCTTTGTAGAAGCTGAGCTCGGTGATGTCTCCTGATATATCTCTTTCCATGTCAAGAGTAGATTTAGAAGTAGAGGAAAGTTTTCTCCCTTCTGCCCAGTTCTCTCTGAGAATTCACCTGTGTGCTTCCAAGTTCCACTGCACTCATTGCCAGCAACTATTTGCCTTTTGTTTTAGAGGGGATCTAACTGATATCCCCTGTATGCTTAACTAGGCTGAGGAAAAAAGCCCTTTTTCACAGGGATGGTAGCCAAGGGATGGGTGAATATACTGCATTATGCTTATGAGCATGCCTTGTCTAGCTATAAACAATTGCCTATGAACTCTTGTCACTGGATCTCGACTTCGTTTCTCCTTCCCCTGCCCCTTCTGGCAGCCTATATCAAAGGGAAGGAGGAGAGAAGGGAGCCTGTGTAAATTGTGGTGTAAAAACCCCTTTAGAAATGAAGCATGTTTGAAGATTGCTTTAATACAATGTGGTGCTCATTCCTTCCCTCCAGGTTTCTGGCACAGCCTAAATATCGTGCTAATGCACCACTCTGCACAGCAGCCTTGGTCTGGAGAACGTGTTTAATTTCTTTTCTTGTTTGATTGGTTATTTTTTGTTTTTCTACTTATTAAACAAACCCAAGCCCCAACTAACCTAGGGTTGCTAGAAGACAATACAGGTCTTGGAATCCAAGCACAATATTTGTTGGCCTCTTGATAACCCACTTGGGAGCTCTCTAAACTCTCAGGTCCTCAGGCTAACCACGGGAATTTCAGAAGCCCTTCAAAGTGAGGATGGGGATTGAGGAGACATTAAACCATCTTGACATGGAGAGTAGCTGCACCATTAGCATAAAATCCAGCTGAGGTAGAGGCTTTGGTGATGCCAGTCTGCCAGCGGGCTTGTTAAACTCATTGGCCCTTGAAATGGAGAAGGGATTTATCTGATGAGACTGTGGCCAGACTGTAGCAGGGGTGAGTTACTCCACAGATAAGACTAGGCAGCTGTACTGTGAGCATGCCTGTAATGAGGATTTCAGTCTCCATTTCTCTAGGACTGCTGTATGTTGTGTGTGTGACCCTTCAGCAGTTGTCTATGAATATGGGTGGAATGGAGCATGCATGGCTTTTGCTCTTCCTGCAGAGAGTGCATGGAAGTCTGGGAGGATTTTACTTAATGCATCTTCTTCTTTTCTATGTTTAGTATTGTTAATGAACAAGCTGACAGCTCTTGCTATGAGACAACTCCTGTCATTCCCTTGAAAACAGCTGCATGGGCAGAGTCATGTGAGATACTGTGCTACCAAAGAGGTGAGGTGGAACATCGCTGTGGCCTGTAGCAGAATGACACCCAATCAATGCCATGCTGGTTTGGAGGGATGGACCAAAGGACTGGAAAATAAACATTCAAGGCAACAACGAGCTTATCTTATTTCTTAGATGATGTGCCAAAAGAAGAAGCAGTGGAAAAGGAAGATAATGGTCCTGCTGCAGACCAACATAAAGCGAGTGAGGTCTCTAATACATTGCAGCCCTACAGAGGGACTAAATGGTTACCTTTGTAAGCCTCCCTGGAGTGAAGCAGGTAAGGAAGAGCAGAGTGAAATAAGCACTCACAGGAGTGACACACTTCTTATCTTTGTTAGGAGTCTACAAAGAAGAAGGAGCAGAGAAAAAGGAAGACAAATGGTCCCTCTGCAATCCCAAGGTACCTTCTCTGAGGGAGGCAGTGGGCTTCCTCTGACTCCCTGGTTTCTGGGTCTGTTCGCCTTTGCTGCTGCTTCTGCCACACACTCGTAACTTAGACCTTAACCAGTCACAGCTTCAGACAGTCTACTCAGTTAGGACTGGGATAAAGTGAGATCCAACTAATGTCATGTGTCTCCCAATGGGTTACCTCCAAGCAGGATTTCTAGGACAAAGAAATAATGCTTCTTTCTGGTTACAGTCCTCTGAAGTCCTAGAAGGCTGGTATTGTAAGAACTGATATTGTAACAACTGATTTTTTCCTCCTCACAAATATCTTTTGTGAATCACCAGTGTCAAATGGTTGTATGACCCACAGTTTAGGGATTTATTTCTTTTGCCTAGGTTCTCTCTAGCTTGGGCAGGTAGACTTTGTCTTGTTTTGAAAACCCTACTCAATAACAATGCCAAACTCACTGGCTGTGTTTGCCCTTTTTGTTCTTTCCATCACCTGATCCTTCTCTTGTTAGGCGTGTTGGCTGAAGCAGAAGCTTTGAGCATGGAAGTGTTTCCACATGGACCCTGTGCCAGTTCTCATATGTGTCTTTTAAATTACACAGCATCTCTGTGACCTTCTAGAGAAAGTGATTAACCCCCTGCGGTGTTGTGCTGGAAAACGCAGTAGAGTGGGCATGGACTCTGTTGCTGAGGAGCGTGGCAAAGGTAATTTCAAAGGCACTACGTGGTTACCTTTGTAAGCTTCTCTGGAGTGAGTCAAATTTGGGAAAGCAGAGTGAAACAAGCACTCAGAGCTATGACGAGCCTCTTTTGTGTTCTTACGGGTCTTGCAACCAGCAGGAGGAGAAGCAAAAAAGGATGGCACTGATTCTCCCTGGGCTTCTGAGGTACCTTTTCTGAGGGAGACAGTGAGGTCCCTCTGACTCACTGGCATCTGGGCTCATTTTCCTTTGATGCTGCTTGTGCTTCACGATTATTAACTTTGACATTGACATGCAGCTGCTTCAGACAAGCTGTTCAGATGGGACTGGGACAAAGTGAGGTCAAGCCAATGTCCTGGGCCTCCTTGCAGCTGATGTCCAAGCTAGATGTACAGTAAGGATATTGTAGTAAAACTCCTTGTTGGTTACACTCCTGCGAAAACAGTGCAGGGCTGGCCTTGTGAGGATTGCTGTTTTTCCATCAAACAGCTCTCTTCTGTGCATGCAGTTAATGTCAACTGGGTTTCCATATGACCTAGAGTCTACAGATTTATTTCTTCTGCCTAAGTTCTCTCAAGCTTGGGCAGGTGGACTTGGTCCCATTTTGAAAGCTCTGCTCAATAGAGATGCTGAATGTGCTGGCTGTGTTTGCCTCTTCTGTTCTTTCTGTCACCTGATCCCTCTTGTTATGCCTGTTGGCTGAAGCACAAGCCTTGAGCGTGGAAGCAGGTGGTGGACGCCGCCTATGCCAGTTCTCACATGCATCTTTTAAATTACACAGACTGATTCCAAAAGTCAAGGGAAGGCATCAGGCAGCGTGCAGCTTCCTGCTGCAAACTGCAACAGGTTGGATGTGTGCTCTGCTGCAGTGGAATGCGGCAAAGGTAATTTCAGAGGGACTAAATCGTCAATTTTATATGTCTCTCTGGAATGAGGCAGATTGGGAAAAGCAGAGTGAAATAAGCATTCACAGAAATTACACGTTCCTCCTTTGTTAGGAGTCTACAAAGCAACAGGAGTAGAGAAAAAGGAAGACAAAGGCTCCCTCTACAATCCTAAGGTGCCTTCTCTGAGGGAGGTGGTGGGATCCCTCTGGCTCCCTGGTTTCTGGGCTCATTTTCCTTTGTTGCTGCTTCTGCCACACACTCATAACTTGGACCTTAACCAGACGCTGCTTCAGATAATCTGTTAAGTCACGACTGGGACAAAGTGAGGTCCAGATAATGTCCTGGGCCTCCTTGTGGCTGACCTCCAAGCAGGATTTTTAGTACAGCACAAAGCAGTAAAGCTCCCTGTTGGTTACAGTCCTCTGAAACCAGTAAAAGGCTGGCATTGCTGTTTTTCCATCACTCAGATTACTTCTTGTCCCATCCTGCTATAAAAGGGGAGTCAGATAAGATTCTTTTTGATAGATTTCTTGGGCAAAAATAAGGCGCAAGCACGGCAGTATTATGTCTGAGAACTGTTTATTGATAGAGAAAGAGAAGTGTTCCTACTGAAGGGGGATACAAAAGGGTGCAAAGAGGGGAAAAGAGAGACAGAGACAGAAACAGAAGACAGGGGCAGATCGTTACTGCTGAACACTGGGTGGCCTGTTAGCATCAGCTCGGCAGATGGAGCGTGTGTTCTGCAAGCTGCGATGAGTCTGAGTGGCTCCCAGGGCAGGCTAGGCGTGATTTCCAAACAGCATCCGGCTGCGTGTCCCTTCCGCTGGCGGAGAACAGGCTGCTGTGGCTATGGGTGCACTCGTGGAACAGCTGTGGCTTCTCAGGGTTGTGGCACGGTGGTTGCGGGTGGCAGCAGCTGCTCTGTCAGGGAAACAGCGGAGCATGAGGGAAACAGTGGAGCATGAGGTTGCTGTGGTGTTGAGCTGCCTTGGGCAAACGGAGAAGCAGGACAGGACAGATGTGGACAGGGAAGCAGGACTGCAGGGAGGAAAAGATGAGAGGCAGGGGGGGAGCGAGTGAGCTGACCCTCTGGGCGAGCCCCTGCTCCCTCCAAGAAACCCAAAGAAAATGGCCCCTGTTGTGGTGCAGTTCACTGCTTTTGTGTGCTAAGGATCCTCCCATGGCCCAATTTCCCAGGCGTTTTTTCGTGGGCATCCAGGGATCTGCCCCACTGGTAAGTGGTGGGGTTGCTTGCAGCCAATCACGCAAGCTTTCTCTGCCCTGATCAGTGACCAGGCAAAGTCTCCCTGAGGACAGGGCTCCCAGCACATGTACAATCCCTATAGTCATTTTTCACCTCATGTATTACATATGCTGAGGCATAAATTGAAATCAAGTTGGTCCCTCTCACACCTCTAGATGCAATCAATGTAAAACAGTTCCTGTATGACCTACTCTTTAGATAATAATTTCTTCTGCCTAGGTTCTCTCTAGCTTGGACAGGTGTCCTTGATCCTGTTTTGAAAACCCTGCTCCACAGGATGCCAAGTGTGCTGGCTGTGTTTGCTCTTTTTTTTCTTTTCTCCCCTGATCCCTCTCCTTAGGCCTGTTGTCAGAAAAAGCTTTGACCAAGAAAGTGGGTGGAGAAATCGCCCATGCCAGTTCTCACGTGTGTCTTTTAAATTACACAGACTGATTCTAAAGGTCAAGGGAAAGTGTTGGCCAGTGTGTGGCTTCCTGCTGCAAACAGCAACAGGTTGGATGTGCACTCTGCTGCAATGGAGCATGGCAAAGGTAATTTCAGAGGGGCTAAGTGGTTGCCCTTGTAGGCATATCTGGAGTGAAGCAGGTGGAGAAAAGCAGAGAGAAATAAGCACTCACAGAAATGACACACTTCTTATCTTTGTTAGGTGTCATGCCAGCAGCAGCAGGAGAAGCAAGAAAGAAAGATGATTCTTTCTCTTGGGATTGTCAGGTACCTTCTCTGAGGGAGGCAGTGGGATCCCTCTGGCTCAACTGCTTCTGGGCTTGTTCTCCTTTGCTGTTGCTTCTACCACACACTCCTTGCTTGGATCTTGACATGCTTCTGCTTCAGATAATCTGTTCAGTTAGGACTGGGACAAAGAGAGGTCCAACTAATGTCTGGGGCCTCCTTGCAGTTGATCCCCAAACTGGATTTCTAGGACAAAGAAGTAAAGCTTCCTTCTGGTTACAGTCCTCTGAAGTCCTAGAAGGCTGGTATTGTGAGAACTAATTTTTTCCTCCTCAAAAATCTCTTTGTGAATCGTCAATGTCAAATGGTTGTGTATGACCCACAGTTTAAGGATTTATTTCTTCTGCCTAGGTTCTCTCTAGCTTGGGCAAGTGGACTTTGTCTCGTTTTGAAAACTCTGCTCAACAACAATGCTGAACTTGCTGGCTGTGTTTGCCCTTTTTTTTTTTTACTATTACCTTATCCCTCTTGTTAGGCCTGTTGGCTGAAGCAAAAGCTTTGAGTATGGAAGCGGGTGCAGAAGCCACCTGTGCCAATTTTCATGTGTGTGTTTCAAATTACTCAGCCTTCTTCTGAAATTGTAGAAGTGTTTGTCAGTGTGCAGTGTCCTGCTGCAGACCGCAAAGGAGTGGGTGTAGGCTCTACTGCAGCGGAGCATAGCGAAGGTAATGTCAAAGGGACTACATGGTTACCTTTGTAAGCTTCTCTGGAGTGAGTCAAATTTGGGAAAGCAGAGTGAAACAAGCACTCAGAGCTATGACGAGCCTCTTTTGTGTTCTTACGGGTCTTGCAACCAGCAGGAGGAGCAGAAGATGATGATTCTCGCTAGGATTCTGAGGGAGACAGTGAGCTCCTTCTGACTCACTGGCTTCTGGGCTCGTTTTCCTTTGATGCTGCTTCTGCCACATGCTCATAACTTAGACCTTCACATTCTTCTGCTTCAGACAAGCTGTTCAGATGGGACTGGGACAAAGTGAGGTCAAGCCAATGTCCTGGGCCTCCTTGCAGCTGATGTCCAAGCTAGATTTGCAGTAAGGATAAATTTGTAGTAAAGCTCCCTGTTGGTTACAGTCATGTGAAAACTGTGCACGACTGGCATTGTGAGGATTCGTTTTCCCATCAGACAGCTCTCTTCTGTACATGCAGTTAATGTCAACTGGGTTTCCATATGACCTAGAGTCTACAGATTCATTTCTTCTGCCAAAGTTCTCTCAAGCTTGGGCAGGTGGACTTGGTCCCATTTTGAAAGCTCTGCTCAATAGAGATGCTGAATGCACTGGCTGTGTTTGCCCTTTTTGTTCTTTCCATCTCCTGGTCCCTCCCATTAGGGGTGTTGGCTGAAGCAGAAGCTTTGAGTGTGGAAGCGGGTGTGGAAGCTGCCTGTGCCAGTTGTCACATGTGTCTTTTAAATTACACAGCCTGATTCTGAAGGTGAAGGGAAAGTGTCGGCTGCTGTCCAGCTTCCTGTTGCAGACTGCAATAAATTGGATGCTCGCTCTGCGGCAGTGGAGCATGACAAAGGTAATTTCAGAGGGACTAAGTGGTTACCTTTGTAAGCCTCTCTGGCATGAATCAGATGCAGAAAAGCAGAGTAAAATAAGCATTCATAGGTATTACATGCTTATCTTTTCTTAGGGGTCTTAGAACCAACAGTGAGAGAAGCGAAAAAGGAAGATAGAGTCTTGCAACCAGCAGGGGAAGCAGCAAAAAAGGAAGACGGGGTCATGCCACCAGCAGGAGGAGAAGCAAAACAGGAAGACAAGGATTTTCCCCGGGATTCTGAGGTACCTTCTCCAAGAAAGACAATGGGGTCCCTCTGGCTCCCTGGCTTCTGGGCTCATTTTCCTTAGCTGCTTCTTCTGCCACACACTCATAACTTGGACCTTGACATGCCGCTGCGTCAGACAATCTGTTTAGACGGGACTGGTACAAAGTGAGGTCAAGCTAATGTCCTAGGCCTTCTTGCAGCTGACCTCCAAGTGAGATTTATAGAACAAAGAAGTAAAACTTCCTTCTAGTTACAGTCCTCTGAAGTCCTAGAAGGCTGGCATTGTGAGAATTGATTTTTCCCGCCTCACAGATCTTTTCTGTGTATCCAGTCAATGTCAAAAGGTTGCATATGACCTACAGTTTAGAGACCTATTTCTTCTGCCTAGGTTCTCTCAAGATTGAAGAGGTAGACTTTGTCCTATTTTGGAAGTTCTGCTCAAGAGAGATTCCAAATGCACTGGCTGTGTTTGCCCGTTTGTTCTTTCTGTCACTTGATCCCTCTCATTAAGCCTCTTGGCTGAAGCAGAAGCTTTGAGGGTGGAAGGGGTTGTGGAAGCTACCTGTGCCAGTTCTCACGTGTGTCTTTTAAATTACACAGACTGATTCTAAAGGTCAAAGGAAAATGTCGTCCAGTATGCACTGTCCTGCTGCAGGCCAAAATAGAGTGGACATGCGCTCTGCTGCAGTGGAGCACAGCAAAGGTAACTTCAGAGGGACTACATGGTTACCTTTGTAAGTCTCTCTGGAGTGAATCAGTTTTGGAAAGGCAAAGTGAAAGAACCACTCACAGCAGCAACACTCTTATCTTATTTTTTATCTCTATTGTCAGCTGCAAGAGCAGAACAAAAGGAACATTTTATCTCCTCTTCTGAGAATGAGGTACTTAGCTCTCTTCCTGAGCTCTTACATTACCCTTGGCAGAAGTCACGTTTCTTCTTGCTCTCTGCTTGAAGTCAGTGTGATGCTGCAGTCCTGCCGAGGGTTCATTTCCCAACCGTTTCTCTTTTTTCTTGCTTGCTTAGCTTCCTACACTACAGGGAGAAGATCTTCAGTTAAAGGTTGATTCTTCAACTCAAACAGATTCTGAGCAGGATGAACAGGTGACTGTTAGAGACAGATGCAGATATCCCTAGATAGAACCTATCAGTGTAAGCACATGTTCTTGCTAGTGAGTTCATGTTGAAATAGTGCTGAGAGGAGGTGATTGAATCTGGACCTGAGCTGTGTTTTGGACCTCATTTCATATGTTTTTGAAGCAGAAGCCCTGCAAAAAGAGGTTGCTTGAAGTCTCATTCAGCTTCATTTCAAGTATCTCCGGGGATGACCACAGCCTCTGGAAAACCTGGTCCAGTGTCCTATCACAGTACTTGGAAAATTTTCCTCTGTATAGCTAATCTAAATCTACAGTCTTTTCATTTTAAATGATTGCCCCTTGACCTGTCACTACGATCCTTAGTAAAAATATCTCTCCTTCTTTCAATCTTGACAGGCTACAATAAGATCTGCCCAGAGCCTGTTTTTCCCCAAACTGAAAATCCCTAAGTCCCTCAGCCTTTTTCCATGGGAGAGTTGTTCCAGCCCTATGAACATCTTTGTTGTTCTCCTCTGGATTCTTTTCATCAGGTCCATGTCTGCCTTTTGCTGGGGGCCTCAGAGGATGACACAGTACTTTAGGTGGGGTCTCACAAGACCAGAATAGAAAGAAAACCTGGACAGCCTCTCCCTAAACCTGTAGGCCAATCTAATGATATAATTTCATCAGTAAAAGTATCACTTTTATTGTCATGTTCTCACTGATTTTGCCATGCTTATGAAACATTGTTTTCTTAGTCATTGGCCAGGAAGTAACAGTGGAGGGCTGCCCTAAGGTGGTCTTAGTACACTACACAACTTTGCAACAGGAGTAAGTTGAAGGACACGTAATTGACTTGACTTATTTTATAAGTCTGATGAGTACAATTAAAAAAATCACTAATTGTGGTGTTACTTTGTCCTTAACTGGAAAAGGACATGTATTCCTTTCAAAAAGCTGCTTCCCAAGCTTCATGGAGCACACAGTATTTGCCTCTTCTCTTGGGTTTGGCAAAGCGGACTGTGTGTTGACAGAGAAAGAGTAGGCTTATTGGAGTGTTGCACTTATGTTTTATAGTATTTCTTCGTTGTTATGGAGTTGTAAAGTCACTTTAAGAAGAGGAGGACTTTCTAACCATGTTGGAATAGTCAACTGTCCTGGTTCTGGCCAGGGCAGGGTTAATTTTTGCAGTAGCCAGGAGAGGGCATGGCTAGGACCCTGAGGTTATTCTATACCACCTCAGGTCATTGCTGGAGGATGGAAGAAGCTGGGGGAGTCACTGGGGAATGGGAAGGGGGAAGGAAAAGGAGCCTATTCCCTTGAGGATGAATGAGTGTGGCAGAGGGAGTGGTTGGGTAACACCAGTTCTGAGCATTTTGCATATGAATCACTTACTACCCTCTTGAACACTTTTCTTATGAATATTGTTGTTCTTACTGTTAGTTTTCTTATTTCATTGCTGTTTCCAGTAAATTGTTCTTAACTGAACCCATGACCTTCATCATTTGTGTCCCCAGTTCTCCTCTCCTTCCTGTCATACGGGCAAAGGGGAAAGGAAGGCGGGAGCAAGTGAGCAGCAGTGTGGTTTGGAGAGTCTCAGTGGGAGCAGGAAATTGGGGACTACCATTCCTAAACCATGACACCAGAACAGGCTACAAAGTGTATTCAGAGTCCCTCAGAGAGGAGAGAAGTGTTGTGCCAGTCTTTAGGAAACACTCTAGGAAATCAGTGTAGGAGAGGGCCCACTATAAATGATGAAGATGTAACACAGGTTTCGAAAGTTAACATCAGAGTCAAAGTAGTCCACTTCTTTAATATATAAAATCTTTCTACTGGGGATTCTTCTTGTGGTTTGACAGCTCAAGGACCTGAAACAACATCTTAACAAGGATGATTACTATTCTGAGTCAGGGAGGGATGCCCCAAAGGAGAAGAAGGTAGTAACAATTTTGAGGAACCTGCAAGGCTGCCTGGTTGATTCTTCAGCTGCAGCTACCATGTCCCAGTTGGAAGAACACGTTAAACGGTAAGACAGCGGAGCAAGGCTTCACTTTGTGTGATTGTGTGAAAACAACAAGACTGTCGTCTTGCATCCCAGCGAGATATTAATACCTGATTTTCAAAGATGCTTTTGTTTTAGATGAGGTTCTTTCATGCTCTTCCTTTGGGATTTGTTCTCTTGTGGACTTCTGTGATAAGACCTGTACTTGTTTTTCAGGCTCCAAATTCAAATAGCCAGGCTGGAAGCTACAATCCAGCAACAAGCCAAGACTATTGAACTCTTTGAGAAAGTCCAGCAAACCTCTTGCCTCAGTAAGCTACTCAGAGCCTTCCCTGTTCATGACCCACAGAGCCTAGTTCCATATTCATGTGGGGAAAATGTTAAGATCAGGTTTTCCTAGAGAGAGTCTAGGAGAGATCAGACCATATAACTAGATAACCTGAAAGACCCAATCATATTCTAGAAGAATGGGTGTGGGGGTACATGTTGGAGGGAAGACATGTACTTGGTGGTTTGGTAAGTTTGTACATTCCTAGTACCTCAGCCAATGGGGAATGGAAGAGGGCAACGTGTGGCTGGGAGTTTAGGATAAAAGGAGGCTGGATCCTCCAAAACTCGAGAGACCCCACAGGGGTTTGGCCCACTAGACTCTCCCTTTATTCAAATAAAGTTGATTTTTGCAGGACTTTTCTGTGAACACAGGCCCTTGGCACCGTAATTTTCCGCACACTGTCGAAAACTGTTTTGGAGTGAGGTTTGCAAAGTGAGCCGATCCCTGAGGCTGGGTCACCCTGTGGGTGTTTCCACCATTTTGGGTGTCTCTGTTCCCATGAGATTTGAGAAATTTTGTGATTTTGTATTTACTGATTGTTTACTGTTATTTTTTGCCTGTTGCTGGTCACTTGTCAATAAATTGTTATCTATTCACTTATATCTACTTGTATTTGTTCCTTATTGGTGGAAAGGGACTGGATGGAACTAAGAGGAGGTAACTCATTTTAGTGTCCACCTCTTTTAACTGTCATAAATCACAATAGATTTTTTAGAACTACCCCAGGAAGATGGTTATTGATATTGTTCTTGGTAGATACCTTTTCTGGATGGCCAGAAGCCTTTCTCTGTTGCACAAACAAAACTCATGAAGTAACAGAAGTTTTGTTACAGGAAATTATACCCAGATTTGGGCTACCACTGGGCCTGTCTTTGGATAGAGAATTTCATTCTGTGGCTGAAACAGTTCAAAGTTTATGCAAAGTGCTTGGGAGTTACATGGAATCTGCACACTCCTTAGAAACCTCAGTCCAGTGGAAAAGCAGAAACTATGAACTGAAACTGGAAATGGCAAGTAAGTAAGATTGTCAAGAAACTTCACTAAGATGGGCTCAGGCTTTTCCTTTAGCTTTGTTAAGAATTAGAATACAGCCTAGATCCAGAGAAAGAGTAAGTCCTTATGAAATTATTTATGGCAGGCTGTATCAAACTAACTATCTCAGGAGAAAGCCGTGTGATAGGAAATAGTAATTTAAAAGGGCATGTATTATCTTTGGGAAAAGAGCTATCAGTTTTGCATAGGTTTGTTGTTTAGCATCCTCAACAACCTTGGACACTCAGGGACATCCTCATCAACCCAGGGATTAGGTACACATCCACATGTGGAATGATGAACCACTTAAGGAAAAGTGGAAAGGACCATTCCAAGTTCTCCTGACTACCCACATGGCTATGAAAACTATTGTCTGAGACTCCTGGGTTCGCTACACCTGGACAAAGCCAGCCCCAAACCTGGAAACACTTAACTGGATTGTTCAGCAGACAGCAAATCCTTTACAGATAAGATTGAAACAAAACATTTAATAAATTGTACTTGGTATCAAGTGAATTTTTTTGATGGTTACGCAGTGTATGGCTGTGTTTGTCCACAACGAAAAGGTTAACAAAAATAATATTTCTATACTTACTCTGTAGAATGGTAGCTCAAAGGGATGTATCTTCCTCTGGAGAAACTGGGAACCTTCTATAAGATTTAGTTCAAGGGCTTAGCAAAATGTGCAATTCGAGTATGTATCCCCACCTGTATACCTATCAGTGAATCAGTGAGCCAGACCATTCCCTGAGGAATTACAAAAGGCTGCAGAGACTAATTGTCTAAACAAAATTCTGTAAGAAATTGGGAGTTAGTCACTGAAAGGTTGGCTGGCTACAATACTTGAGGCTGTAATTTGTATTATAATTATCACAATTGTTATTGGAATTTGTCCAGGATCAATTCAGTGTCAGATGACCAACTGAAAGTAATAAATGGAAGTAAGAGAGAAAACGTCTCTCCTTCCCAAGAGGGGGAATTGGCATAAATGCTCAAGAGGCTGGCATATCATCAATTGAAAAAGCAATTCTAGAATAGGAGAACACTAAAAGTACCTCTTGGTGGGATTGGCTTACCTCATGGGTAACAGATCTTAGATGGCTTAGAAAATTTTTTATAACATGTTGGAATTATTGCAGCTTGTATTTTTTGCTTTTACAAGATATTTTGCAAACCTTTGTAGTATAGATAAAGAATCAGTTTTAGAAGGAGGGAATTGTTGCCAATCATGCAGAAGTAATGGTTACTGGAACATTGAGAGCCCAGTAACAAGAGAAGGCAGTCCAATTGTGAAGAGCCTTGAGGGGAAGCCATGAAGGAGCAGCTGAGGACACTTGGTCTGTTCAGCCTGGAGGAAACTGAGGGGAGACCTCATTGCAATCTACAGCTTCCTCACGAGGGGAACAGAAGGGCAGGCACTGCCCTCTTCTCTCTGGTGAGCAGCGACAGGACCTGAGGGAACGGCCTGAAGCTGTGTCCAGGGAGGTTTAGGTGGGATATCAGGAAAAGGTTCTTCACCCAGAGGGAGGATGGACACTGGAACAGGCTCCCCAGGGAAGTGGTCACAGAACCAAGCCTAACAAGAGTTCAAGAAGCATTTGGACAATGCTTTCAGCCACGTGGTGTGACTCTTGGAGTGTCCTGTGCAGAGCCAGGAGCTGGACTAGATGATCCTTGTGAGTTCCTTCCAACTCAGCTTATTTTGTGATTCTGTGGTCTGATGGATTTGTAGCCCACCCAGGGGAAAGGTGTGAAGAAGTGGGCAAAACTGGAACAGGGGGAATCCTCTCTCAGCCTAAGGAACAACCCTTCCTCTTGTGAGGGTGATACGCTGAAAGTGAAAGAAAGTACATAAAGATTTAAAGAACTATATAGACAAATATAAGTATTTAAATTATGGTTTCAACACTCTATGTTCTATCAACTTGTTAGCAGTCCTTGCACACTGTCCGACAAAGATTTGCAACTCTGATTCCTTTTAAATTCTTCAAAATAAAATTGATTTTTTTATCAACATCTCCATAAATATTTTCCAAGAGCCAATTTCAATATTGCAAGATAAGTGATATAAATACTGGGAGGGTCAACGACTTCTTTTAATCCTTGTTTAGGCTGAAATAGAGCTATGATGAATAATAGGAGATATGCATATCTTCTTAGGTATAATTGTCCGTGGACTTCCTTTTTTATCACAAAATATAGTTTATATGCAGATTGTAAACTACAATAGATTTGCACAAAGTCCCGAAGTACCTGTTCTAAGTAATGTCAAGTGCTGATGCTGCATAAATTTACAGCAACTCAGAAATCGGTGTGTTTACTTTAGGATTTAATTTTAAATGTGTATGTGTGTAATTCCTATAACACATATGTCTGGTCTGCTTGGATCTCTCAGACTTAAAGGACAATTTATTCTGTAAATTAAACTTTATGTTATGAGCTCTTTTGGAAAGAAAACAAACATATCAAACAAAGGCTCACGTACAATTCCCTTTGTGCAGCCTAGTCATGTGAATTCACTAATTCATCACTTAATTAATGAGGTTTCTAACTCACAAGATCTCTAACTCATAACTTGCAAACCTTAACTGGCAACTCATATGCCTCAAAACAAACCAGTCACTTGGACTGGCTGCAAGAGTGCTCATTCTTCCTCCTCTATCATGGTGCGGGTCTCCCTTGTATCACACCAGGAAGCACGAAAACCTCAGCAGTCCAACTGCTGTTGCATCTGCTTGAAATGCTTTTTGGGTAAGCTGATGTCATTATACCTTCCAGCTTAGAATTTTTGTCCGTACTATTTCCATGGGTTGGTGGATTGTGATGAAACTGCCAAACATTCAATATGCAGGGATGGTGAGATGCAGGAGACAGTGGCTGCATAATGGCCTTTGTCCTGGCCACTGTGTCCTGGATCTGTGTTGCTCTCACTTTGACCTAACGGTGCTGGTCCCAGCATAGATCAGGCCTTAGTATGAGCAATGTACTAGCCTGATCAAAACCTGATCAAGAGTTGTGTGAGCAGCCACACACATCCTTACAGGCTCCCTCATTCTGAATCCTTCCCTTTTGATGAGTTAAATTTCATACTTACGTCTTCAAGACAAGATATGCTTTTGGACAGGCATCGTTAAGGCAATACCTGCCCTTTAAGCTCTTCAGTTAAAACTACAACAGCTGTAACTGCCAAGACTTCATTAGACACTGTATTGATCAAAAAGTTAAATATTCTGTTGGCCTTTATTAACAGAGGGATTGGTCTCCAATGCAAGAGTCTTCTTGAATCAAGCTTTCATCTCAGCTTTAAGAAAAAAAATAACTAACTAAAAGTACTTAAATATTCAGTGCTTCATAAAAGAATGAGCTCAAAGTGGAAGAAAGTACATTTGTGCCTAGTCAGTAAACTCCTACACATGGACTTTGAAGAAGTTTGTAGCATTTAATAATACTACAACTATTTAGATGTAGACTACTTAGACTGAAAGCCTTTTATTTAATTATTTTTCTGTAGTTCCAGATTGGCAGATGTCATAGCTACTCTTGGAGACTGTTATTAGAGAAACTGTAAAAATATAATGAGGTCAAAGAATTAGAAATTTTTGAAGTGTTCACCTAAACTTTAAATGCTAACCTTACTTCTCCTCTCCTCCGCATGCTGCTTTGGCTGCAGGGCTGTGTCCTCTTTTTAGTTCATAGGGGGAATAGATAAAAGCATTGCTTTCTTAACTGCTGCGTAATGTTTTGGTAAGAGCATTGCCAAGAGACTCTAGAAGTCATTATGGTTCAGTTGCTGTCTCACTGATGCCTTCTCTGTGTGTGGAGCCACTTAATCGGTCTCCATTTCCTGTCATGTAGCAAACAGTTTTGCCAAGAGTTAAGAAAATTGAGTACTTTTGGATTTGTCATTCCAGCAGGAATCCTCAGGTTAGGGATAAACTCGTGAAGGATTTTGACAAGGTTTCAAAAACTCAGTTATTATTATCTTTTGGTTTTCTTTAAACTGCAAAGCCAAAATCTTATTTCAAGAGCAATATTGGGACAGTTATTCTGAAAAAGAGAAGCAGCTTAAGATACCAAAATTCTCTTTCTGCATATTTCCCATTTCTAGTGTCCACTTGACAATAGTTCCACTTTGAAGTACACCTAGCAGCACACTACCTGCCTTTGAGGTTTAGTCTTCCAAATCTCATCAAATTGTTTCTCCTAATGATAAAGAACAACAGCCAAATTCTTACAGAATGAAATATCAAAAAGTAAAGATTACGCTGATAGAAATTTAGTACATAATGTCAATAATTTAAAGCTGTGACTGAAATTGACTCTATGATTGAATATTTCTAAAAGTTTTATCTGCAGTGTTTCAAACAGAGCTTCAAAAATCTCCCTCCAAGCATTTGTTCCTGTGGTCTCTTCATGCAGTTTCTTGAATTTGTCCTTTTTGTGGCAAATGCCCCTCCACCTATAGCCAAAATGCCTCGTCCTCTTCAAGCCATCAAACACAGCAGACCTGTTGCTGTAGTGCTGCCATTCTCTTCAAGCATGAACAGTTATTTTCCATTTCCTCAGCTGGAATTTGTCCTTGGCTGGGTGATTTTAAACTTTACTGCCTTGCTGGCTAAAAATTATGGTTCAAACAATCAAAATCTGTGATGATTTAATACCCAAATATTTATTTCAAAGTAGTGCTGATTTCTGGTCAGAGAAAGAATGATACATGGCTTAAAGTGACTGCTGGAGGAGGGCCACTTTAATGAAGACAACTAACACTAATGACAGAGTTTGGAGCTTACACACAATTATGCTTTGACTCAGATTCTTGTTTTGAGGCTGCCTGTGCTTGTTCAAATGGCCCCTGCATTTGTTAATATTCATATATGCAGCACACGCATTTCTACAGCCTATATTTAACTAGTTAGTAATATTTATGTAAAGCAATTCCACATGTTAAGCCACATGTTAATTCGGTCTTTAATAGCAGAGCTCCTAGAAAACAACCTGTTTTGCCACTGCTTGGGTCAGTCAGAGAGAACTGTGACACTTAGAAAACAAAACGAGGGCCTGGTGCAATAAGAGGCCATGGGATCCTTTCTTGCTTTCTGTAATTCCTTGCTTTTTCCTACTTTTTATCTTTCTTCCTTACTGTCTTCCTTGATAGTAAATAAAAGTGAGTTATCATTTTGTTTACCAACACTTGACCTCGTTTGTGTCTTAATCTTGCTCTGGGTATATTCAAATCCCTTGCATGCCCCGTATTCACGGTTTAGGATGCATTCCTGGATTAGGACATAAATCTGTCTCCTGCTAGTATACCCACTTCCATAACTGATGCTGCCACTGCATGTGGTGACTTTCACATAATGATATAAAAATATGTTAAGGTCATTAAATGACATACCTTATCCAGTGGTAATTATGCAAGGAAGTAAAATGTGGTCACATTATTCGTGTGGTTTAAGTAAAGCACAGAGTGATTAAGCTATTCTATCCATCAAAGCAGCATGGGAACCAGCAATCAAACCTGACAATCCTGTTTGTCCTCAACCCAACTGCACGTGATGCTCATTTCCAATCACTAAAACAGGCACTAATGTATGGATCCCATTCCTCCCCCTACAGCTTCCAATGATGTGACAAGATAACCTGACTCTGACTCTGTTTCTTAGGCTGGTTGAAAGATTCTGTGAGGGAAATAACCTATTACTGCTTTCAGACAGAATCACAAAATAGTTTAGGTTGGATGGGACCTCTGGGGGGAACCTGGTTCAAACCCCCTGCTCAGGCAAGACCACCTAGAACCAATTGTCCCAGACCATGTCTAGGCATTTTTAGTACCTCCAAAGATGTAGATTCCACAACCTCCCTGGCCAATCTGTGCCAGCATTCACAAGAAAAACGTGTTTCCTGATGTTCAAAGGGAACCTTCTGCATTTCAGTTTGTTCCCATTGCCTCTGGACCTGGCACTGGAAAGAGTCTGGCTCCATTTTCTTTGCACCTTCCCTTCAGATATTTATAGGCAGTGGTGAGATCCCCTAAAGAATCGCAGTTCTCTCTGTCTTTCCTAATATAGTAAGTACTCTAGTCCCTTAATTATGCCAGTGTCCCTTCACTGGGCTCTCTCCTCTGTGCCTGTGTCTTTCCCACACTGAGGAGCTCTGGACACAGTACTTCAGGTGTGACCTCTCCAGTGCCACATAAGGGGGGAATGTATCACCTCCCTTGACCTACTGGCAATGCTTTGTTCAATGCAGCTCAGGGTACTATTCACTGTCTTTGCAGCAAGGGCACTGCTGACTTGTATTCAACCTGGTGTCTACTAGGAGCCACTGGTCCTTTCCTGACAAGATGCTTTCCAGCTGGGTGGACCCCAGGGTATATTGCTGCTGAGAGTTATTCCTCTCCAGGTGCAGGACTTTGCACTTCTCCTTGTTGAACTTCATGAGGTTCCTGTCAGCCCATTTCTCCATCCTGTTGAGGTCCAGCATCGAGAACACATCTGATCCATATTCCTGTGAACCATTACTGCACGATGATGCTAAATTGAATTGACTCGTGGGAGAACATTTAACAATCCATAGGCAAAGTGAACTACATGACACAAGACCATCTTGGCAGAGTGAAAGTTGGATGTCTGTGAGTTGTAGAGAATTAATGGTCTGAGACTCACAAAAAAGAAAAAACCATGAAATCAGAGCTAGATGCCAAGTAGGAACATTAAAGGGGAATTGAAAGCTGGAGAAGAGTTTAGCATAGGAACAACAATGAGTTGGTGTACTCCAGCTCTGCTTTCATGCAGTAAAAGAAGGACAAGCTTCAAGACTCACATAAACAAATGGGAGCCAAAAACACTCACAGCCCAGATGGCAGGGTAGAGGCAAATCTCTTTTCCAGCATTCTCCCTTCATTTTGTTTCTGCTTGTGGGGTTTTTTAAGAGAGGGAGAAATGAGGAAATAGCACATAGAAGGCAAATTGGAGATAGCCATTATTGTTCTGTCGCTAGGATTAGCTGGAACACATGAAATAGACTCAAGATGACCAGTGATCACTCCTCTAGACCCTTGTAGTCCAATGGGTTACTCCTCAAAGTGAAGGTACAGTTCCATCAGCTCCAAATGGTGTAAGGCATGGGAAATCCATGCAGAAATTTAAGGTGAAGGTGTCACTAAAATGCATGTAACTACATGCATATCTGTTGAGGGGAAGAAGGAGAGTGTGGTATGATGGCGCGCAGAGGAGGGCATGCTTGCATGAGACGGTATTTTGGATTTATTTATGGGGTTGGATGACTGTGGTCCTTTAATTTTGGTATCAAATCAGTGCTTGGTAAGATCTGCATGTGTAGGTGTTTTTATTGGAAGGAGCTTTCCATTAAGAGCAACAGTAATAATTTGCTTCAGTACATTGTGAAGTTTGATCAGAAGAGATGGAGCTTATGTCCTCACCAGCTAGGAACAGTATATGGCAAAATGAGCAAAGGAATAGATTTTAATGCAATGAACACTAAGCTCTGCTCACTTTAGTGTCCTGATCAATGCCTCTGCTGAAGCTGTTGGTGTGACTTTTTGTAATAGGAACTTCCATGACATGGAGCCCTTACTGACTGACCTATGTTATCCAGTTGACAGCCCTCACCAGTCCTGAATTCTGATGGTACTGGATGCTCCTTCACTTTTGCCCATTAAGTAATGAGATATAGAGTGGAAAATCCAGGCTGAGTAGTTTTCCTTAGCAATGTTTGGTCACAGAGGTGGCTGTTGTGCAGTGGGCTGTGACTCACAGCTGGGAAACCCCTGGGCTGGAAGGAACATGATCAGCACTGTCTTGCAGCGAGTGAGGGAAAGTCCTGTAACAAACATTTACCTTGGAACCGAGTACAAAAAGCAGAGACCAGGCTGTAATGAGGACAGAGTAAGAATCTAGCAGTTTCTGACAGTTTCATTTCTGCTGTTTGTGAGTAACACTGATTGCAGTATTTGGGGCTGACAGAAGCTGAGGTGCAAGGTTATTTGAGCATCTCAGGTGTACCACAGGAGAGAAGGCAAAATTTTATTGTTTGCTTTGAATACAGATCATGTGCAAGGTGATAACTTCACTTATGGATACAGTCAAGCGTGACGAGAAAACCACATGAAATGACGTTGTTTTGAAGAATCTAGGCTGCATGTCCTCAGGAAAAAAGAATAATAGAATGATGCTGACTATAATTTCTGGTCGCAGACTTCTAGTCTGCCAGCTTCTGGGGTTGAATGAGATCCAGAGACCATATGTTTTGGCAGCTGAAGCATAGGTATTCCTTAATAATCTGTTACACAAAATAATTTTAAGGTCTATGGAAATCATTGTATTGTCTTTTTCTCTTTCCTTCATATGATACTTGACAGCTATTGGAATTTTTTTTTTAGAAACTTGAAAGCGAAATTGTCTAAATTCTGAAAGTTGAAAGACAGAAGGCTCCTAGCAGAACCAAAAAGGGCTTACAAATACGATATTCTGAATCTCAGTATTTTTAAAACGTCGTGTTTGAGAAATATCATCTGTGATTTTTCTATGACGATTGGTCAGACAGTTCATGCTGCTGACTGCTGGTAACTGAAACCTAGACTAGAAACAAAGAGCTGCATTTTAGGATGAGCTGAGGAAATTGAACGTGTTAGCAGGTATGATAAGAAAGGCACTTCCATCATCAGGTCTGCCTGCCAGGTCTTCTCGTGTGGTGGCCGAGCAGCTAAGCCATCCTTTCCTACAAAGGCAATATCTCAGGTTTTATTTTTATTTTAAGTTTTTATTTCCTTTTAAAAATCATCATCATAAAATGACATATTCTGTCTTGGTTTGTGGGATGTCTTTTGGGACATTTTCATGACAGTAGCTTGATTAACCTGTTGTCATGGTTTAACCCCAGCTGGTAACTGGGCTCCACACAGCCATTCTCTCAGTCCCTCCCTCCCCCATGATGGGACGGGGAAGAGAATTCAGAGTAAAAGCCAGAAAATCCATGGGTTAAGATAAAGACAGTTTAGTAGGTAAAGCAAAAGCCATGCACACAAGCAAGGCAAAAAAAGGAATTAATTAACAGTTTCACATGGGCAGGCAGGTGTTCAGCCGTCTCCAGGACAGCAGGACTCCATCACACATCATGGTGACTTGGGAAGACAAACACCATCACTCCAAGTGTCCTCCCATCCTTATTCTCTCCCCAGCTTTATCTGTGAGCGTGACACCTTATGGTATGGAACATCCTCTTGATCGGTTGGAGTCAGCTGTCCCAGCTCTGTCCCCTCCTGACTCCTTGTGCACCCCCACCCTCCTCTCTGCTGGGGTGGGGTGAGGAGCAGAAAAGGCCTTGACCCTACGTGAGCACTGCTCGGCAGTAACTAAAACATCCCTGTGTCATCAATGCTTTTTCCAGCACAAATCCAAAACACAGCCCCATACAAATTATTGTGAAGAAAATTAACTCTATCCCAGCCAAAACCAGCACACATGTGAAGATTTGCAAATTAAACTGATAAAAGCATACTGAGTATAAAATGTGTCAAATTACTTTGTCTTACCCCAAACACAGAAGAAATACTCTGTCAAAGATGCTGCTCTCTGCAGCTTCTCTCTTTTCTGAGCTGAATAACTGCCATCTAGGATTCCTGTCCTGAAAAGGTTTCCACTGTCGTCCCACTTTGTCTTTCCAGACAAAGCTACCTACTTCCCTGGCTACTTGGAAAGATAAAATATTAGTTTTGTGCATATCAGACTAGCAGTCTAGTTTCACAACAAAGTGGGTTGTCAGAATTTAGCCATGCTGGAGATCTAATCTTAATCTGACATTTGAATGAAAGTTGAGGTCATTGAGGCCATATTAACTAAAACCAAAAGGCAGAAAAATCATCAAGACCTCTGTGATGTGAGGCTGATAAATTTTAATGGCCCTTCAGTGAGTTCAAGCATCTTTTAGAGGGGATTTAACATTTCACAATAATTGCAACCTTATGAAATAGAAATCACAGTGGATGGCTTGCAGGGGACTGATGACAATTAATTTTCTTCTCATGATATAGAAGAAAATGAATCTTTCCAAAGTGTGTTCTTTCAGTCATATTCAGAGAGTTTTATATTGTTTTATTGTCAATTGTTGTATTTTCATTTTTTTGTAGTGGGTTACTTCTACTATGGAGAGAAAACAAGGGTTGATTTTATGGTTAAGAAATGTTTAACCACGTTACTTAAAAGAAAATAAAATTATAATAGCACAGAAGCATGTTTTAGAATTTTGTTTTTGTGTGACTGTGATGGTTTTGGCTGGGGTAGAGTTAATTTTCTTCGCAGTTGCTTCCATGGTGAAATAACTGGATCAGAACTTTTACCAGGTATATTTGGGTATATTCCCCCTCATCCACCATGTTTGCAGCTTAGGACACGTTCCCAAATTGGGACACCAAGATGCTCTGATTCATTTCTGAATTCTCCAGTTTGGCTGCAGGGCTCAGCTGCAGCCTGGATCACTTGCCTGGTCCCCCCATGCCTGCAGATGGAACACTGGGTGTCTTGTGTCTGGCAGAGAAATGAATCAAGGGCTCGTGAATCAGAGGCTCATGAATCTGTCAGTAGCAAGTAAATGTGGTCACAGCAGTGAGCCCAGTGTTCAGCAGGAGGCCAGGGTCACTTACCAGCTGTCTTCTGCCTACAGAAAAGACATCTTGATTATTTTTACAGTTTTTAACTTATGGCCTCTATGCTCTTGACAGGTGTCAGCATGTGGACATGGCTTTCATGTTTTACAGGTCT
Organism: Daphoenositta chrysoptera; assembly: GCA_013397915.1. Classification (NCBI taxonomy): domain Eukaryota; kingdom Metazoa; phylum Chordata; class Aves; order Passeriformes; genus Daphoenositta; species Daphoenositta chrysoptera. The sequence goes on along the minus strand of VZRO01003958.1, from coordinate 666,620 downwards.
TCCACAATTTGAATATCCTAATGAATTTCTATTTTTTCTTTTATCAAAGCTTGTTCTTTTTTCTTGTTCAGTTTCAGTCCTGTTTTGCTTGTCTGATGTACTAGTCCTGAAGGCACCTGTCACTATACTTTTTTATACATGATGTTAAGCATTTCCAGGCTTGAAGCCATAACCTTTTTTATCTTGAACTCCTTCCTTCTTTAGACAAAACCCGCACAGGTGCAGAGCCCCATGGTGTTGAGTGCTCTACAAATGTGACACCAAAACAAGTTGTGATTCCCTGCACGGAACTTCTGAGGGTTCACATTCATGCTAAGGAAGAAGACAGCTGAACCTGGACTACACTGTCCAGTGTAGGGGTCTCTGGTGCATGACAGAGATCAACAAACTGGAGAGAGCACAGTGAAAGACCGCCAGCATGGAGATGTACTCAACTGATGAGAACTGGGTATGTTTAGCTTGGAGCAGAGGAAGCTGAAGGCTGATTTAGTTGCAGTTTTTCACTCTCATAACGAGAAATGTGGAGAAGATGAAGCCGTCATTTCCTTGGATGTATGCAGTGAAAGGAGAGGAGGCAATGGTCAAAAGTTGCAACAAGGGAACCTGAACCAGTGTAAGTTAAAAATCCTCAGCATGAATGTTGTGTGGCATCAGGATGGGTGCTGAGAGAGACCAAGGGACATCTATTACTGGAAAAATTCAAAACTCAGTTGTCAAGTCTATGGGTGACTCCAGATGAGCTCCAGAGGTCTCTTTCAATCTAGGTATTTCTGGAATTCTTTGGAATTCTTTGGAATTCTTACATCTTTTCCAGAAATTACTGGAAAGATCACACTGCGATTACTGAAAACAGTGGAAACAACACTGTATACTCAAAATGACCCTGGAAGTGTCACTAACAATGTGGTATCTCAGCATTTTGACTGGGTTGCAAAAATAAAGATTGCACCCAGTGATCAATGGAAAACAGCCAGTGCTAAAGGGGAACCAGAATACGATACACCCAATGGTATGTTTGGAGGATCATTGGAAAAACTATTTCCTTGCTGGATGCTTAAAGGTAAACACTTTTCAGACAAAAAGAGATATGTAGAATATTGTATATATTATGAGGCCATGAAAACCCTAGTTTTCATGGATACATGTGGGTACCACCAAAATGTCACAAGGCATCGACAGGTGAGTGTATTAAGTCTCTGCTACAAAAAAAATAAAAAAAAACCTACAAGTTTTGTATGACAGGTTATGAACTGCTGGTTCTTCCCTTGATAATAGGAATAACCCAGAGGAACCATCTCCTATAGTCATGTCCTGAGTGACCACTATTAATTTGCAGGTCTGTTGTCAGTAATTAAATTGCCTCTTCGGCAAGAACTCAGTGTAGCTAGGACCCACTCATTGGCAAGGCTGACTGTGGGCTTCTGCCATCTATAATGAGGAGTAAAAACAAGTACATTGCAAATAGGGAGCTTTGTAACAGCACGAATAATGTAGCCTTAAATTATGCCTTTACCTCTGATTAATTGCAGAGAGATGAAAGTTTCCAAATTATGGACATCAGGTTATTTGGTTTTGTACTGCAGGCAGTCTGGTGCTCTCAATATGTGTTGTTTGATGCATTAGCCTTACAAAGATGTTTTTTTTAATAACAGAAATGAAGACAGAAAAGAAGCTGACTTTGAAAAATCCATTTCATTAAGACTCTAGCTTCTTGATATAACTGAATTCTTGTCACAATCCACTGAAACTGTCATGTTACCCATAGAAGCGTAGCACCTTCCTGCAGCAGAGCACGTTAACTGCACAGGAAAATTGAGCTGGAGTTGTTAGCTGGAATTGGTTTTGGCTAGCAACAAAGAAAAAAAGCAAAGCTAATCTAGTAATGAAGTCATGGTTTTAGCGGATTACAGTAATAAAGATTTGGCTGATGAGGTAGTTATTGGGTTGTTCTATTAGAATTTAGTACTCCAGACTTTTAAAATATATTGTTTAACAAGTATAATTTGGAAAAAGTTTGGGAAGCTGAAATATATATAAAGTAAGTTATAAAAGTATATGAAGGAAGAAAATAAGCAAATATTGTGTTTTCTTTTCTTTCTTTCTGAGCAACCTGATCTAGTGGAATATTCCCTGCTCATGACAGAGAGGTTGGAACTAGATGATGTTTAAGGTTCCTTCCAACACAATCCATTCTATGATTCTGTTTCTTTGTCTTTAGTTCCACTTTCATCTTTCAAAACTCTGCAGGTTTTGCAAATCCTGCTTAATTTTAGTTTTGGGATAGAATTTTTTTTTTTTTCAAAATTCAGACATTTCAAAAATAACAAGGTAGTAAACTAAAGAAGAAGAAAAAGTACCTATTTATATGTCATCTGTTCCATTGCACACTCAGGGACAGCTTGCATGACAGGTTGAAAGTGAGCTCAGTTGGGCAACCCATGCTGCCAGAGGGGCAGAGATCTAGATGAGTGTATGAGTGTATGATTAAATCTCTATAATGACTAAATTTCTCTTCTTGAAAAATATCTCTTCTAGTTTCTAAGCCTCTGTTGAAGTCAGCAGGTCAGTATTGTGAGGATCATAGAGGAAAAGCTCTGCCCAGAGTCCCAGAGACTCTTAGAGATGTACTGGAGAGTACCTGAGAGATTAAACACTACTGAAAGTTGCTGAAGTGCAGCCAGACTGTTGGCCAAGGCATAATTATGCTTTTTCACGTGAGCCCTGCTGGTGTTCCTACAGTGATCCAAACTGACTGTGAGATAGTGGAAGGAAAACTGAAGGACTGGGGACTCCCATCTGTTCCTCCAGTGAAGGGACAAAGCACATCCACATAAAAATGTATCCAGCTGACAAAGCCACGGCTAAGCAGATGGTGCTGTCAGGAGGGCTTTCACTGCTTCATCCAAGGATATTTCATGAGTCATTCTTTGACTGATGGCAGAGTTTAGAACACGTGAAAGGGGAAGAGAAACTCAGAAGACTATTTTGTAACTCTGTTGAGGAGAGTTTTAAACCAGGACCAAGTGTAGCGATGGACAGTGCACTACAGATGAGTATAGACAAAGATGACTTGCTGACTTGGACAAAGGCCAAGAAACTAGAAGAGATATTTTCTTTTACAGGGTTTAGGAGTATCAAAGGGGATCATAGCATAGGCTGCCAAACATTTTAGGTTTCTGTATATGATAAAAACATCTGTAAACCTGAAATTATTCATGCAGAGGATCAGAATGAGATTTAATTTACAGAACAAACTTGGAGAGAAAATTCACATAATTGGCATATTGATTAAAGGTATTAATTTAAAGGGTATGATGTGTTCATGGACAAAAGGAAGGAAGTGTTCCTTGCATATCAAAGACGTAGGCTAGATCTGAGGTCTCCAGTGTGGTAGGAAGTGAGTCATGCTGAAAATCTCTGGGTAGGGATGAAAGGGAAAAAAATACATACAACACAAGTGGGTCACCAAATGAAAAGTGTGGATGAGGCTTTGTGAGAAAAAAGCCAATCAACCAAAACATAAATCGCATGATAGTGGGAAAATCACAGGATAAGCTGTGTTGGAAGGTACCCAAATGAACCACCAGGTCCAACTCCTGGCCCCGCACAGGATATCCCCAAGAGTCACACCATGTGCCTGAGAACATTGTCCAAATGCTTCTTGAGCTCTGTCAGGCTTGGTGCTGTGACTGCTGCCCTGGGGAGCTGTTCCAGTGCCCACCCACCCTCTGGGTGAAAAACCTTTTCCTGATATCCAGCCTAAACCTCCCCAGGTTCATGGGCCCAAGTTTCAGGCCATTCCCTTGGGTCCTGTCACTGGTCACCAGAGAGAAGAGATCAGTGCCTGCTTCTCTTCTTCCCCTCACAAAGAAGTTGTAAACTACAATGAGGTCTCCTGTCAGTCTCCTCCAAGCTGAACAGACCAAGTGCCCTCATCCACTCTTCGTATGTTTTCCCCTCAAGGCCCTTCACCACTTTCTTGCCAACTTGGACACTCTCTAATGGCTTAATGTCTTTCTTACATTGTGGTGCTCAAACCTGCCCTCGGCCCTCAAGGTGAGGCCGCCCCAGCTCAGAGCAGAGCAGGACAATCCCCTCCCTTGCCCCGCTGGCCGTGCTGTGCCTGAGGCCCCCCAGGACACGCTGGGCCCTCCTGGCTGCCAGGGCACTGCTGGCTCATGTCCAACTCGCCACTGACCAGGACCCCCAGGTCCCTTTCCACAGCACTGCTTTCCAGCTTCTCATTCTCCAGTCTGACCTACATCCAGGTTTGATCCATTCCAGGTGAAGAATCCAGGACTTACCCTTGTTGAATTTCACATGGTTAGTGATTGCCCAGTCCTCTGATTTATCAAGGCAGGACCTCGCTGCCTTCAAGGGAGTCAACAGCTCCTCCCAGTAAGAAATAAAGGAACACAGACATTATACCTCTTCTGCTAAATAGGAGGAGACAAGGACGGATCTCTGGATCTCAGGCACACACAAGCATGCACATGGGTATCCTTCCTTATTGTTGAGGACAAATCTTATTTAGAGCAAAGGGACACTGTGTGCTCTTCACAACACTTGGTTCTGAGTCTGCTCTGATCCCCTGTGGCCCAAGGCACAGTCATGATTTTCTATTATATCTTCCTTTGCTATTCAATGCTATTGCTATGAAATAATGCAAGGGCTGTGTTACAGCTCACCAGACCGGTGCTTTCATGGCATGGAAGGCAGACCACATGCTGCTTACCCTGGGGATAACATATGGAGTCCTTCAAAAACAGGTTACATAGTAATTTTTCAGGTGAGATTTTGGTTAGGTCTTTTATTTTTAATGTACAGTCAAAATGCATGGAGCACATGCAAGGCAGCTTTATTATATTTCTATAAGTCTGAACAAACAAATGAAGTAACTAAATAAGGAGCCAAGAAGACTAGAGGGAGTTTGGATTTAGCTACTGAGGAAAACTGAGGTATGATCAAAATCCTAGGGGCTTGGGGACATTGCCATATATAATCACGTTGCACAGTACTGTTATGCACTGTATATATACACACCTAATTCCAAAGTCAGCTGTCAGTCACCTTCATTTCAAATAAATGGAAATTGGCTTAGGTCCCACTGATGCTCCTTGGATCAGACTAATGCTCCCTCGACACAGGCAATATACATTTTTGTAAGAGCATGGCTCCTACTGACCCACCTCCTTCAGGGCTGTCCCTTGGCCTCTGCATGGCAGTTGTGTGCTAGAAGAGCTTTGGGACCACTGCATGGGTCAGCATTCTCCTCTTACAGTCTTCATGTATTGCTCACCCTATAAGGCAGATTATGAGCACCCCAAGACCATGCATTTGTCATCACTGTAGGATCTGGAGTCTGCCTCCATTGTGGCATTTAATTTCTTACTAAATGTTTGATCTTCAAGAAATCCTGAGCTACTTATGAGACATCACTCACAGTTCAAGGCTCTGCAGGAGTTTCCTAGAACACAGAGAGTCTTATGTCTATTCAACTCCACAGGATTTCTGAAGCCAGCATGACCCTGTCTGACTTTCTTTTGGAAAATGTGTCCAACTAGCTCAGACCATGGCTTAAGTTTTCCTCTCTTTACAAACTGTGTTGTGATTTAACTCCAAGTGGCACTTAAACCCCACACAGCCTCTTGCTCACTCTCCTTACATTGAGATGTGGGAGAGAATTGGAAGAGTAGAAGTGAGAAAACTCCTGAGCTGAGATGAAGAGAGTTTAATAAGTAAAGCAAAAGCCACACACACCAGCAAAGCAAATTGAGGAATTCATGCATCAATTCCCATGGGCAGGCCATCTCCAGGACAGCAGGGCGGCATCATGTGCGACATTGACTTGGGAAGACAAACACCATCACTCCAAATGTCTTCCCCTTCCTTCTTCTCCCCCCCCAGCTTTAAATACTGTGTATAATGCCATATGGTGTGGAATATCCCTGTTGTCAGCTGGGATCAGCTGTCCCAGCTGTGTCCCCACCTAACTCCTTGTGCACCCCCACCCTCCTCACTGGTGGGGTGGGGTGAGAACCAGAAAAGGCCTTAAATCTGTGTAAGATCTTCTCAGCAGTAACTAAAATATCTCTGTGTTATCAACACTGTTTCCAGCACAAATCCAAAATTTGCTGCCTGCAAAGTCAAAAAATGTATATTGTTCGGGAGGAAAAAATGATGCAACAAAGGTACAGAGGAAAGTCTCCAATTCATATTTTCAAATCCCTAGAAAATTTTGTGGAAGTATATGTTTAGAAAAGATGGATTGGCACAAGCAACTAACAGTGTGTTCCTGATTTTAGCTTTTTGCATATATGATGTAATGTAATATATTAGGTAGGAAATTAGGAGAATTTCTGAACATTCAGGCAAATCTTGACCCTGCTGAATGTACTGAAAAGTAAATCTCAAGCACTGGTTAAAAGATTATTCCAGAAGATGATTTTTAAAGTTTTTACACAAGTGACCAAGACACTCCTAAATTTATCTTGGCGTATCTCAAGCTCCTTCAGTTATGGTACTGGTTTTGTCTCCTTACTCCACCAGTGGAGCCCTTTTCTCATGCTCTGATTCATCCCCTTCTTTCACACCTTTTTTCACTTTTAGGGGCTCATTTCTTCCAAATGATGATTCCAGGGTGTTAGGCTAAATGATTCTAGGAATATAGTTCAATCTGTCAAGCAAAAGGATGCAATAATTAAGGTTTGGTCTAACTTAATAGTTCTCATGAGTTGAAGTTAAAAAAGGGGATATAGGAAAGAAAATGGAAAAACACACATTGACTGAATTCTTAATCATCTCTGGTGTATAAAAATACCCCAGAAAGAATTACTCTTTATCACATTCTTGGCTAAATGAAGCACGTATTCTAATTACAATATTAAGCAAAGTTATAATGATGAAAGGTCAAAGTAATCAAGAACTATCTTCACTCACAGTATGTGCTACCCATTCTTACACAAAGAGATGTCTCTGCCAGCCATGCTCCCTTGCTGCCTGTGATAAGGAAATTAAGCAATTGTTTTGAACGGAAGTAAGATCGAGTGACATATTATGACTAATGAAGATATTGATTTAACACTTGCATAGGGAGGACTAAGCAGAATGTGAAGAATTTTCATTTTAGCTTTCTTTCTTGTAAAACTTTGAGTTCTTATTCACAGTGTAGTCCTTATTCACAGTTGCTGCCTTTGCAACCTACAGATGCTGAGTTGGGCTGACAGAGTCCCAGCCTCAGTCACTCAGGGACTGGGAGATTTTGATTCCATCACAGAATAGAGGAGTAGGGCACAGATTCAAAATGCTGTCTCGGAAATCCTAGCACTGTTAGCCTACTTGACACCTATAGACTGACCAGATGGTGGCAAGCACTGAAATTTACTTAGTCACCACCCTTAGAGATATTAAAAACCTGACTTGGTGTCCTGTGCAACCTGAGAGATCCTTTCCCACCTCTGATTTTGTCATATGTTTGGTGCCAAGAAGAGACACAAGTCTGTGTCTTACGTTGTGTCTCTGAAGAAGACAGCTAAACCCTAAATATTTCTGATGATGCCTGTGAGAGACTGAAAAGATTGATGTCTTGAGACATTTTAGGGTGCATGTGTGTGGGGGAAGGGGCCTTGCCTGGTGATGCAGTGAACTGCTCCCCCTAGCTCCCCTTCCTCTCCCCCCCATTACAGTCTGTATCCCAGCCCAGCAGTGGCTGTCAGTGCCTGGAACACTGGAGGCAATGCTCCACACCCCACCTCTGGAGCCCCTACCCCAGCTCCTGAGTGGCCAGATGACTGGAAGTCCCACCTGGGGCAAGTGCTCAGGAAAGCAGGGGCTATTTAAGGCTGAACATGCACCTAGCACATGTCTTGACCCTACCTCCTCTTGGGATTTCTGTCAGCTGAACACCACTGGAAACCAGGAGATGGCAGCTACGTGTGTCCTTTTCTATGTTTTTTCTGTCTTTCTGTTTCTTCTTCTTCTAATTCCATTTTCTTGAAATTTTCGAGTACCTTAAAATTGAACAGGCTTAGAGTTTGCTAAGCTGAATGGGCTAAGTTAATGCTTTGAGAAGTGTTTTATGTTGATTGAATGCTGCTCTAAAACTTTTGCCAAAGTTCTCTGATTTTCTGAAGTTGCTAGTAAAGTTTTCCTTGTTGTTTTTACCTCTTGAGAATATCTTGTTGGTATTTCTCCCATGTGTCTAACTAAGAGTACATGAAAAACAGTGAGCCCTTTTAAAACTTTCATCGAAGTGAGGTTTTTGTTTGGGCCTTACAATGCCAAGCTCTGGCATGTGATATCTACTGTTTCAGTGGGTACAGTTTGTACCATTATATCAAGTATCACAACTGTTTCATATTACTTATTGACAAGGGACCTAACTAAATGACTGGGATTTGATTTTCAAAGGTTAGATTCCCCTTGAAAAGAGGGAATGCAACCAGCCCTCACAAAGCAGCCTACATCTTTGGAAATCCATGTTCACTTTCTAGTTTTGCAAAAACTTTGCACCACTTCAAACAAAAAGCTTTCTTTTTCCTGACCTCTGGTGTAGGGCCCCAAGAACTGGCTTTCCCGGGCCCTTTCTCCAGGTGTAAGTTCCCTGTTATCTGGCCTCAGGAGCTGGATTAGGGACTCCAGGGTTGGGGTTTGGAGCACTGCCTCTGGAGCGCCAGGGACTGGCGGCCACTGTGGAGCTGGGATACAGGCCCAGGAGAGAGGGGTGTGCAGGGCAGGGCATCGCCTCCCCAGAGCAAGGCCCAGCCTGCCCCTTCCCACACACACACACCCCTGAAATGTTTCATGCCAGCAATACTTCAGTGGCTTACGCCTGGTTCCCCTTTATAAAAGGGGAATTAAAATGCTGTTTTTCTTCCACCTGCTGTCAGCCTTCAGACGTGCGTTTTGCAGGTCAGGCTGTGCTCTGTGTGTGTCACTCTGAGCACAACAGGGTTCCGCACTCCCTCACAGCTGACAGCCTCTGAGCAACACAAGTTGTGAGTTAATTAAAAAGCAAAGGCTGAGCAGTTCTGTAAGCATACAACACTTGCAGTGGAGCCTTGGCTAATCCGAAAGCACCAGGGATGCTTTTTCCTATACAGAGGAACCAAGACTCCTGACTTTCTGTCTTTTATTTTATTTGACTTCCATAAACTGCTTACTTCCCAGTGCCTTAGTTTTTAAAAGTGGATATAGTGGTTTCTAGTTTTGCCTTTTCAGCACATTACTGTGTCATTACTGAAGAATAAGTATGCAAGGTACAGCAGAACAACTCTTGCTCCATAGCTAATTGGCAAAGAGCTATCACAGATGAAACTGACTTTATTCAACCTGTAAACATAATCAATGTATATATCTAAAGAAATGAAGGTTATTAAGTTTTTTATTCATTTGCTACATCATTTGAACACTTCATAGAATCACAGAATTATAGAAAGACTTGGGTTGAAAGAGACCTTAAACATAATCCAGTTCCAACCCTCCTATCACAGGCAGAGACACCCTCCACTAGACCAGGTTGCTTAGGGCCACATCCAACGTAATCTTGAACACTTCCAAAGATGGGGCATCCACAGCTTTACTGAGCAACCTGTTTCAGTGCTTCACAACCCCCTGAGTAAAGAATTTCTTCCTAACATCCGATCTAAATCTCTCCTCTTTTAGTTTAAAACTGTTCCTCCTTGTCCTATCACTATCTGCCTGTGTAAAAAGTCACTCTCCCTCATTTTTACAAGTCCCATTTAAGTACTCCAGGATAGTCAGTGTGCTGTGCATTTACAGTCAAGTTTTTAAAGTACAAAGCTAGAATTTTCAAAAATACTTCTCCACCTTGCTTCAACCAGACTGAGTAGTTTTCCACTGCCTTAATCCAAATTCACATTAGACTAAAACATCTCAACTTTTCAAAAATCAAAATTATCTGAAGACTCTTTTACTAGTTCTGTTGCTGACTGAATGATGGCAACAAAAACAACAAATGGTTAGAAACTAGTGAATGTTGTAGGGTCTACATGGGAGGGCTTCTCACCACCAGTTCTACAAAAGTCTTCAAACATATCACTGGAAAAAACTCCCAACTTATTTTAAGACCACATATGGGATATGAGAAGGCATGTGGGATAAACTCCATTTGGAACTAAATCTGGCAAGGGATGTTGAAGACAACAAGAAGGGCTTCTTCAAGTACATTGTCTTGGAGTGACTTTATGATGTGTATCCCCCTATCACCACTCTATGCCCAGAAGATGAATTCTATGCCTTTAAGCCTGGGTGTGAGAGAAAACTGAGCAAACTTTTCAAAACAATTGCTCAAGGACACACAGCTCTCTGCTCTGGGCTCGGCGGCAGGGAGAGGCGGCCTTGTTTTCCAGCCAGTTCTCGGATCTTTCTCTCTGCAANATAAATAGGTTTTATCTCTTTCACTTTCCTTCGAGGAATTTTTTTTTTTCTTTTCCCCAAACCTGGTGGTGGGGGAAGGGGTGGTGGTACCCTGCCTTTCCCTCGGAGGATACTCTCCTTTAAATTTTGGCCAAACTGGCACATACATCAATAGCAAAAGGAAACTAGGGAAAATGTGGGTCTGCTGCTGGATGAGGTGGGCGCCCTGGTGACAATGGCTACAGAGAAGTAGTTATTGAATGCCTTTGCTTCAGTTTTTACTGCTAAGGCCAGCCCTCTGCAATTCCAGATCCTGGAGGCAAGAAACTCTGAAAAAAGACTTTCGCTTGGTTGAGAAGGATTGGCTTTGAGATCATTTAGGCAAACCTGACACTCACAAATCCACGGGTCCCAATGGGATGCACCCATGAGTGCTGAGGGAGCTGGCAGATGTTATTGCTGTGCCTTTCTCAATCGTCTTTGAGAGGCCATGGAGAACAGGAGAGTAGTCTGAGGACTGAAGGAAAGCTAGTATCACTCCAGTCTTCAAAAAAGGCAAAAAGGATGACCCAGGAAACTCTGTAAGAAAACAGTGGGTTTAACAGTGTGGGTGCTTGTGAAGTAATGAATGAAGCTATACTTACACTAACTCAGCCTGCTCAGAGCTGTTGAAAATTTCATTAAAATGATCATTCTCCAAATTTCAATCATGCCTCTCACTTTTTGATAGTTAGGAGTGAAAAGAACATTCTTTGGTTGATCACAACTATTTTTACAGTAACTAGTGACAGCATTCATTGTTGGCAGTCTAAGAGTGTGATCAGACATAAAAGATAAGATAAGGGAACTGCTTTGAAATCAGACATGTAAGCAAGTACTGGAGATACAATATGAAACCACTGAGCAATTTATAATGCAATGTACAGTGTGGTAAATTTTTTGTTGCATACTGAGCCATAACAGGAGAGACACTTTGTTTTCTAAAATTAAACTGACAGTTTATTAAATAGTGAGATGTTTCTCAAGATGATGTGAGTGGTTCTGATGTTTCCAGCTATAGACAGCCACAGATGCCTTTCTGTACCTCCGGCCCTTTGCATGACTCTTGGTTCCAGTCAGATTGCAGGAGTCACTGTTACCTTCTCTTACAGCATTGGTTTTGTTGCATTGTGGAAGGCATTTCCACCCAATTGTCACGGCCTTTCAGGTTAATTTCAGGTCAATGCATATTTCTGATAGCTTACTAAAGTCAATAGACTTACTATCCTGTTTTAATAAGACAAAACTCTGTGGAAGAAAAAACGTAAGCATTTTAAGTGACTATTCTCAGCTCCTTTTCTCAGAAATTATTTTAGCAGAGAGCCCTGTAGCACAAGACTCTCTTTTTGCTGTGTGTTTGTACTACTACATGCTGTCTGGATGTGACTAGACCCCTTGAGCACCATGACAACTGCAGAACAAAACATGGTAGAGGCTAAGCAGTCACAAAAAAAAAAAAAAATCAGGTTTCAAAGCTTGTCAGGATGATACCAACAGAAGTATGTAAATGGTGGGCTAAAAATGTAGTTTATTTTTGTGCTTTGTTTTGCTGTAATGACTCACAGACACTTATCACCTCTGTATCAGAATGGGAAATGGAGAAGAGCCGTCATTGTTCCGCACCTGGCTGCAGCTCTCTGTTCTTCCTCAGTTTAGCAAGTGTGTCCAGCTCAGGTGTGCAATCCTTGAGAGTCTGTGTTGTCAGGAAATGGTTACAACTGGGAGATTTGGCGAATAAGAGGGAATAGTTTCCCTCAAAGTGACCTTGCAGCCGGAAATGCTAAAAATGTTAGTGTGGGGAAATTCCATTTATTATGCCAGATGTTGTTCCTCCTCTGCCTGTTTTGAGAAGTAGAATTCCTGTGAAGAGATAACACACTCTCAGACACATGTGGAAGCCTTTTGTTGTAGTGAGGCAGTTGAGTCCCCAGCCTTGCTGTTGGGTAGGATGAACTGAGCCAAACTGAGCCCGTGTGCCTGTGTGTTGTTAGTGAGATAATGAAATAATGATCTACTCTTTGCATTTCAGCTGTGGTTTGATTCCTGCCCTTGGTTATCTGTATGTGTCAGTTCCCACGGGCTGGGAAATTCAGAGCCATGGCGTCTTGTAGCTTTGCAACCTGGTGTCTCAGCAAGAACATGCTTTCTTATCACCTGTACATTTATTCTTAGAACCTGGTTCAAGACCCGAGCTCTGTCTTCAACTTGGTGCCAGAGGGGCAAACAAGAGCTGTGACCCTTTTCTTTTCAATTACAACACTAACAGTTCAATCTGAAGTACATCACTTGATTACATCCTTTTGTCCATAAACCTCTTTTGTATCCAGTGTGCTCATTTGTGAGCCAAGACTTGTGTTACAATGTTCTGGAAGCTTTATGTACCCTCTGGTCTGAACTAAATCATAACAACCATGATTTATAGCCCAATCTCTCCCATAAAAAGGTGGACAGTGAAAAAGAGAAATATTCAATGTAGATGGAAGATCTCAGCCCACACCTTTCTCATTGGTGAATAACTGCAAGTGAGAAACTGAGTTGACCTGATTTGCTTCAATGACAGTGATCTGTTAGCTCCTTACTGAGACCACCTCTAGATAATTAGGGTAAAATGAGACTTTTTATCCTGGAAGATAGTTTGAAAGTCTGGCTGATATTTAATATTTAGCATCTCAGCAAAACAGAACAGAAGTACACAAGCAGGGCTCCACCGAACAAGGATTTTGTTGCATCAGAGGCATTAGTGAAGAGGCATCTGTTGCATCAGAGGCATCAAGTCATTAGTAAAGTCCAGAAACTGAAGCATTAAAGAGAATTTCCATGAGTTTCAGTGGTGTATTGGAATTTGCTGTATTTTATTGCAATACCAAAAGCTTTTTGACTGAAAACCAAAAAAAAAAAAAGGAGAGACACCTTTAATGATCACCTACTTCAACCCCCATGACTTGGGCTGTCCTCTAAGATGAGTTTTTCTTGCATTAAAAACTTTTTTCTTTCTTTTCCTCAAATTCTTTAAGTAAAATGGAACTTTAACTTGTACCTTTACCCAAGTCTGAGTCCAAGACATTTGGAAACTGTGAAGATGTTCTGACAGAATATAATTATATTCACCTGCTTTTGCACTTCCTATCATCAAGCAGAAGTTGGAGGACAAGTTGCCAAACCCCAAGCACTCCAGTCTGACAGGAAGGCACCTGGAAGGGTTTTATTCTTCTTGCTATGACTCTGAATTCCAATTATCCTTTTTCAAGTTCTTACCCCTGAAAAAGGAGACTAAAACCAGATTGTTCTGTGTGATTTCACACCACATCAGTTACCTGTGTGTGTCCAGAGCTTTGTAGGGCTTCATTGGAATCATTCTTCATTGAGCTACTGATGCTGACTCTGAATCTTTATTTGACAGCAGAAGTGCTTGTGGAACTGCAGTCTAATCTTATTAATTAGGCATAATCTACCTTCTCTTAGGCAGTAGATCTCTTTTAGTCCTAGTTGTACTGAATTAATTCTGCCAAGAAGCAATTACACAGTTATGCCATTGGATGTGAAAAGCAATGATCAGCCTTTGGGCACAGGCCAGGGACAGAAAAATTGTCATCAGAGTCAGCCACAACCAAAGACAGGATATGTGACACTAAACTTGTGGTATTTTGACTACAAGTCATGAATCTAGACCTTTGTGGAAAAGAGCCTACTATTGAGTGCACAGCAAGGTTTCAAATTAACTTTGAGCTATAAATACTGAAAAGTCAGGAGTGAGTGGTTGTCAGGATTTAATCTAGACTAACAGGTAGTTGAAAGGGAGAAGATGAGTGACATAAACCTCCTGCTCAACTTTAAGATAGTTCCCATCTTCATAAGAGTGGAGATATTTCCCTTGGTTATTTTGGGAACCATTCTTTTTTCTGCTTTAAAGAGCTGATGTATTAAATTATGTGTCAAGTCCTCCACAGATCAGTTCTACCCACCACTGACAACCAAGTTGAATTTATTAAGCTTTTAACCTGTGTTGTGTTTCTTAACCTTGGGAATTGTTTGTCTTTTGGATGTGAGTTTTCAACTGGAGGTCTCTGCATCACTAGATACTAAAGAGTTCTAAATGGTCCAAGAAAGTAAGTCAGTTCTCACTTAGCTGAGTCAAGTCCATCATTTTGTTGCAAAATCATTTAGAGGTTTGAGATTCTGTAGTAAGAAAAAAGAAAACGCAATGACATGCTTTTGTTACAATAGACATGATTATTATTGTAAATTAATTTAATTAATGTCTTTAATTGCTTTAAATCATTCACTTATTAAATGTAGTTCCTGGACTACTAGGTGTTTGTATTAAAAATGTTTGTGTAAAATAAAGCTGACAAAGCACTTATTACCTGAAGTGCTTTTTGCAAGAAAAGTGCTGTTTTAGGAATATGGAAAAAGTTGAAAACCGTGTCAAACAGATCCTTAGTTTTGAGGGATGTATAGACTACACTCAAAACTAACACTCATGTGTCCTGTGGAATTACGCTTTGCTTTCCAAATCTCCATGAACCACGACAATACAGCAGTGTAAATGTGAGGTTTCACTCTTTGGATTCAATTTTTCCTTACTGATGTTGCAAAGATGAATTAATGTTGCGAATCAACGAAAGTCAGTCTTTCGTTATTAATGTTGCCAAGCTTTAAAAAACTAAATATTTTTCTTGATTTTTGCATGTCAGCTGCCTACCTGATTTAGCTTGATTCCTTGCTGGATTCCCCAGAGAAAATCTTCCTTATTCTGGGGTAGGGCAGCCCCTCTGAGTCAGCAGGGAGAGGCAACAGGGAGAACTGCCCACGACTCCACACACAGTATGATTCAGATCTTTGTGGGGGTGTCTCTAAATGCTGTGTAAAAGGCTCTTGCCTCCATCATGATGACATAATACAGGGTTTTAACTTACCAACTGTGGATGAGCTCTATTTGTTTCCAAACGAATAGTGAACAGACTGCAGATACTATAAATATTCTATGTAGTTTCTTAATAAACCCAAATGGCTGTAAATAAAAAAGACCTTTCTGAATTAGTGAGTAAATAGTAATTTCTCAAAGCCCTTTTGGCCCAGCAGACCTCAATTACAACTGCAGAGTATGTCAGAAAACATTTAATTACCTTCCAGAGGATTCTGTGATTCTGCTTACATTGACTACACCTCCCTATTATTCCTGTGCAAAACCTACCCTTTTGATGAGTTTTCATCTTGGTTTTGTTTCTGGTTTTGATAAAAAGAAACAAACAACTCTAGGAGGAGTCTTGCTGCCTGTCTGTCTTGGTTTGAAAGACAGGTGCCTGCTAAGAGAGGTTGAACCCTCCCTTAGAGTAGAAAATGTGACCCTCCTTCCCTCCAAATTATTTGAACTTCGAAATCAGGGGCTCTCAGGCAAAGGTATGGGTAAAAAGTTTTTACTAGTATATATAGCAGAGTAAACAAGCAATAACAAGGATAACAACAAACAAACAAAACCAGAAACCAGTAGCAGGTGTCCTTTGGGCTGCCACGCACTTTCCTGTGTGGTGTAATCGCGGTTGCGAACAGCAGGGGCGCTGTGGAGCTCCCGGCCGGGCAGGGCAGGTGCGGTGCCTCCCGAGCAGCAGCAGGGGCGCTGTGGAGCTCCCGGCCGGGCAGGGCAGGTGCGGTGACTCCCGAGCAGCAGCAGGGGCGCTGTGGCGCAGGGTCGGGTCGGCCTCATGCCGTTGGTAATGGCGGGCAGGCTGGGGAGCAGGCACAGGCACGCAAGCGGCTTGGAACGGCGTAACGGGGCAGCAGGGGCTGGGGTCGGCCTCTCCCAGGCCGGCCAAGGGCGGCAGGGACTCCGCAGTCACGGCAGACGCCGTGGTCTCGTGCGGCGAAAATGGGACGGGCGGCGGGGGCAGCCGGGCTTCCCCCCCCACAGCTGCTGTGAAACGCCGCAGGGAAGAAAAAAAAACCCGCACTCTCCCGGTGTGGGCAAAAACTGGATCCCCAGCCAAAAGCTCACCCAGCCAGAAGGAGAAGGCAGATCACAGTGGGATCCCCTGCGGTCGCCAGTCCGAGCCCAGCAAAGCAGCTCCTCTCCTCCCGGTGTCCCACGGACAGTGTCAGTCCCAGCGAGGTGTCGCCCCCCGCCCATCGAGCCTCGTCCTCACCAGACCCAGCCATAGTCTTTGTCTTTTACAACAGACTTAATAGTTCTGAGCACTTAGCCATTTGTCTCTTAGTAACAGGGATGGAGGAAAAATTCCAATGCCCTCAACCCCCAACACTGTCCACCAGTCCTTGCTGGGCAGAAAATGTGCTGTTCCTTTACTCCTTGTTTTCAGGGCTGGGTATGGTGCTGACATTTCAGTGGGATCAGATCTGACATTAGCTGAAGTCACTAGCAATAGGTTTAAGTTATAAATTAAGATATCAAAATGAAAATTATAATTTATGAGACAAGTGTCTAACCTCTCATCTATGACAGATCCACTCATGGAACCCACGTGACACTGAAAGCAAATTGTCTGACCAGACACAAGAAGTCCAATTGACTAGGCTGTGCAAAGGCATTTTAAATGGTCTGAAATGCCCTAGGGTTTCTCCAGAAATCTACACATTTCCCACAGGTCCTTGGTCATACATGCCTTAAAATATAGGCTCAGATATCTCAGGTATGATCCCACTACTGTTTGTATGTTATGAATTTATATGAACATGATTCTAGATTTCTCTCTTTCCCTGAACTTTCTACTCATCTGTGAAGGAAAACTGAGCCCAGTATTCCATATCCAGTACACTAAGAGCCTGTTAAAATGAAGGACTATAGGGGAACCAAAATAAAGCTAAAATTAGTGAATCTACTCTTTGCATCATGAGGACTTGAATCTAGAAACTCATCAAGCAGCTGAAAAATGTGGCCCTCTAGCAACTAGGTGGTGCCACCAGGAAATCTGTGGGACCCTGTTCACCCATGTGCGTGTGCTAGGTGGCTTAATATGCCTGATACGTAGCTTAATCCACTAGCAAAAAGACGTTGACATGACAGCCTTACGCACAGGAGTCAGAAAAATCTAAACCCACATTGTGTTCTTGGATGTTCCAGAATCCAGCCTGCTAGATGAAGAATGTGTAGTGTGTGTAACCATTGTGTCCTTGTAGCTGATCCCTGAATACAGGGAGACATGCAGAGTACATTTAGATAATCTATACATACATTTCTTGCTCTTTCTTCCTACTCCAGGAAAAGAAATCTTGTGGCTGCACTGATTGAAGGAAATAGTAAATAATGGGCAGAATTGGCAGCTGATTTTTTAAAAATTTTTTTCTTTGATCTCCTGATGATTTTTGCTTGATTTCACTCTGATCAAGAGAATTCCTTCTCATTTCGCCAAGACATAAAATCTCAGGATGTTTTTACTTACCTTTTTGTTTATTTAAAATATAATCTTGTTGCAGATCAGATGCCAGATAGTAGCCACCTGAGATGAAAAAGAAATCTGTAATGCAGAGACTCCCTCCTACACCAAAAGGCAGCATCCCTATTATCATTGGCAGTTTGAACCTAACTGGGACTGTTTACATGTATGTCTTGCATAAATACATCAATTGTACAGATGGCTGCTACAGCCTGGGATAAGGCTTCTATCTTGTTTTGTGGCCGTGTGGGGGATTTAAATGGTCTTTTCCAAGTGCCTTTAAACGCTATGCAGCCTGAGAATGACTGTCCTCTATTTTAGTGCAGCTATTCAGTTAACAACTCAGGTATGTTTTCTTCTGCTGGAACCCTTGCCTTGCTCTTTTCTCTCTGTAATTATGGAGACTTGTATCTGTACAATCTAGAAGAAATGTCATTCCAACATGAAAACCTTCATTGTGGAGTCTGGAAATCATGCAGCAGTTTAGCAGTTTGAAGTTTAGAAAATAGCACATTAACATTTAAATGAAGTGTTAAAATAATAGGCTGCTGCTGAAGTTCAAAGCTGAGGATGTGAATTTTTTACAAAGGGCACTTTGCATCTTCAAAGAAAGAATCATGGGCTTTTGAAAATGCTAAGTTAAATTTTGCAGGCAGTGCCAATCCAGTAAACATAAATGAAAAAGACTATGAGAAGAATTACAGAGGCTCCATAGCAAGCTATGCAATAGTTGCCTGGAATGAGAGCATCTGAAAAAAAA
>VZRO01003958.1:614462-648047 GCA_013397915.1 Daphoenositta chrysoptera | reverse complement strand
AAAAAAAAAAAAAAAGTCTCTTAGGCTTAGTTTACTCATCCTTTCAAAATCAGCTAATTTAACACTTGGGTGACCAGGGAATCCTCAGTAAAATCCAAAGCATTTCTCTCTACATGAAGAGAGAGCCATTATCCTTCCATCCTACTGTCTCTGAAGAACCATAGGAAATGATTCAGCCCTTATTGCTGTCACGTCTCATAGAGCAGAGAAGAAATATGGATGTACGAGCATTATTTTATCATGTTTTCCTAAAGATCACTTGGGTGCCTGCTTCTTCTTTTCCTGCTGCTTCGCACTGTAGATAAAGAGGTCTACCAGTATGTCTACAGGGAAAAGAAACCAGACATAAATTATGGGGTGGTAAAAAACCTGCCTTCCAAGTGTTTTCTTCTAATAGATTCTCAAAAATAAATTTTCTTAATTTTTAATTGCTTTGTGTTGCAATTTATCCAATTTAAACTGTGAAGACGCTGCTTAAATGCAACAGACAAGTGAGCTGTCAACCACTTGGAAACTAGGAATGTGATAAGTACTTGTGGCCTGATGAGAAACTGTGCTTACTGCTTACCCCCCAAAAGCGCACACACACCTTTAACAATACAGAAATGCTAATGGAATAATGAGTCTCTAAATACAAAAAAAGGCCTTTAAAATTAAAGGAACATATTTTTAATACACATGCTGGTTTTTAAAATATAAATAGGCAGTGATGTTTGGGGAAGAATAAAATAAACTTCTTTCCATGTACTTCTGATGAGAGATAAAATAGTTTAAAGTATCATTTGTGTCACAGAACTGTTCACCCCTATATCCCATTTCTGCCAATTCAAGTGAACATTTTATCATAAATTTAAGAAAATAGGATTATAGGTTGGAGCAGGAAATTTCAGGTAAATTTTCCCACTTTCAGTCACAAACTGAAGATTGGTATGTCTTGATTTCTTAAATATATCCCTCCTAAAGGCTCATAGTGGGTTTGGAACTTAATAAATAACAGTTTAATCCCATCCTGCTTGTGCAGTCTTTTGTGGCATAACAACTCCAGGGAGGTTGTATGTGTATGTGTGGTATTACATGTTCACGTAAATCTGTAGCTGATATTTTTTACCTATTCTTACGAATATTTTGCCACCATACCAAACTCTCACAGCACCTGTGCATGCTGGGTCTCCCTTCACCCACACATATGGGCACTACAGAACTGGTAAGGAGCACAGATCCCAAAAACCCAAAAGGATTTAGGTTCCACTGGATCATAAGGAATTAGGAACCACACATTATGGAGCCACTGTCCTCTCTTCAGCTGCTTCAGCATGGCCCATAAATGTTGAGGCTATGGAGTGCCCCTAGGGTTTGGGTGGAAACAAAGCCCAGGACCTCAGTGGAGCAAATCCAGGAAGCCAGAACTGAAAGTTGACAGAAGTGCTGGCTTCTTGTCCTTACCTTGAAGTCCTGAGGTGGTGTGTTGTAAACTGGGAATACTAATACTCGCAAGATATCAGACCAAACCTCTCTGCTTTGAGTCTTCCATGGAGCCATGAAAAACACTGTTTTAGCTTTGTATCATTAAACTGTAAAGCATCCCATTCAAACTGCTTACAAGAAATAACATCTAGGAAAAAAGAGAAACATTATAGAATCATAGAATAGTCTGTGAAGTGAAAGTGACCTTAAAGATCATCTCATTCCAAAATACTCCCACTTTATTCTGACTGTGTCTAACCCTTGTGGTTTTATCACTAGTCTCATGATAGTTAGGTGTTTTCTTTAGCATCTGTCTTATGATACAAGTGCTAGTGGCAGCATTAGAGCAGGAGGAGAGCAAATATTACTGACAGAGTCATCGAGGAATCCTGAGCCTACTGAATCATTTTCAGAGAACCTGGTTTTGCAGAAGTCTGCCTGTGTCCCAGAGGAAGGTGTGAGAAGTTCATCAGTGCCTGTATTTGCATATGTGTTGGGAACAGAAGTCCCTTCCAGACGTCATTACTCTGAGGAGCAGAAATACATCCTTTGTTTGACGATTTGAATCACAGCAGTGCACAACAAATTTATCCTCACAACTACTATAGTCTGGCTTTTTACTTGAATCTCTGTTCTCTGAGACAGTATGATCTGTAGTGTCTCCAAATCTGTTGGGTCAAGGAAAAAAAGCCAAGGTAGAAATCTGCTTAACTGGGTTTCATTTCCAGGAAGTCATGTAGGACATGTAATGCTACAGAGATACCTATTGCTTTGGAGAGTGTTCAGTGTATGCAAGCAAACACGTGCATGGTGTGTGACATCTAGGAGGCTCTCATACCATGGATTGAATTATATGACTGTAGAGATGCCTTCCATGATTTTTATTCCTATTCATTCCATGAATAAAAAGTATTGAGATGTTTAAAATTTCTTCTCGTTAGAGACAGATTTTCTGGAAGGAATTTGAGTAACAAAGACATATTATTTAAGAAGATCAACAACAAAAAAAGACATGGTGTCTGCATATTGTCCCACTTGCTGCATACTGGCCTAAGGACAGACAGAATGGATCATGATTTGCATGCATATTCTTTGGTGATTCCTGCGACTTCAGATGCCATTCATTAACAAGCTAGGAAGAAGGCCTCACTGTTTCTGATACCTTTTAAAAATAATTATATGTAGTTGTGAGAGCCGCATTCAAATTTACTGTAAAATTCCTTCCTCGTCCCAAGAAAATGAGCATAAAAGGGAGAATCTATCAGGATAAAAAGGACATGGGATGATAGCCTTGTAACAAAGCCCTCTGAGGTGGCACAGGGGAGGGGCACAGACTAAGTGCATCCATAGCACATCAAATCCTTTCAAATAATACCTTTTTTCATTCATAGGTTTCAGTTCAATTCATGCACTTTTTTGCATTGAAAAAGTTAAGATGATGGCAGGAGTTGTTCAAAAAGCAAGAGTATCTTCTGGAAGGGCAGTCAGACAAGGAGACAGAGCATAAAACTCTAGAATCTATATGCTTTTCCCCCAAAGAATTGGTACTTGAGGCCACCTAGTTCCTTGCATCTGATGCATTTGAGAGGTGGTCTCTGAATATGGGACATGATCCTGTTGCTTGAGTATTTTTTGTGGGTTTGGTTTTTTTTAATTGTTCTCCACACAAACTCTATATGCAGAAAGTGCTTTAATACAGGTGACTTGAATGCCCTACCAATTTATGATCTACACCAGAATGGCTATTAGAGCCATTGTATTCACTTTTTCTATGTCCAACCCAAGAGTATCCAGATCAATCCCTGCAGTAGCTTTTTTGATAGTTTGTATCTGCTAATTGTATAAAATACTCTAAAATACCAAATGTCTGCTTGAAATTTAGCAGCAGAATGGCTTTCATGGTGTTGCAGTGACACCCAATTTAAGAATAGTGCTACTTCAGGGCAAAGGGAAAAAATCTTTGATGTATTATGTTTAATGATGTAATCTTGCTTGAAATTCCAATTTCCTGCTGTGCTATTGTGTAAAGTGCTTAGACTAAATCTAATTAACCCTTGCAGGAACCTAGTTCTATGAACATAAAATTTGCATTACTTTCCAGTGACATAGCAATTGAAGCATGACAAAAAGGCTGCAGTTGATTAAATACTGAATTAGGGCTCATTATTTCAAAAGCAAAACCATATTCACTAGCTCTTGAATTTATGGATTATAATTTATAAAGTAAGGCATGTGGGATTGGTGAATACATTAAAGTGTGGAAAATCTACCTCAAATTTTGAAATTTATATATATATACTATATACTATATACTACTATATACTATATGCTTTATATATATACTATAGTATATATATAAAGTTATATACTTTTAAATATTTCTGGTTCATTGCCTTTTAAACAAAGTGAGTTATAAAGGAAACAGAAAACAGTTTTTCAGTATTTACTCTGGCTAAGCAGCTTTTAACAAGTATCTTATAACACTAAGAGACACAACTGCTTGAACTAGACTGATGAAATGGACTTTCAGTGAAATTCTGCTTGAGAGTAGTGAAAAAAAATGCAGAATATGATAATAACATTTTCCTTGTCAAAAATATCCCTAATAAATAATAAATGTCCCCAGTTTGCTACTGAAATATAGGAGGAAAAAAATCCCAAAGCCTTTTTTTCCCAAAGCCTGTTCTTTTTGATTGATTGATTCCTTCACAAAAATATGTCCTTCTCAACTTGCTCTAGCATTTGATCAAAATGTCATTGTTCAGGAATGTTAAATGACTTGCCAGTACAGTCTCTCTCACCCTGGGCTGTGCATTCAGTTTGGATCATCAAGATTAGCTTGCGCCAGCTCACCTTAAGTCACACAAAACAGCACCTACTTCTCCCAGCCACAATCTCAGGCTGCTGCAAATGGAATGGAAAGGGAAAGGCTTCTTCAGGCTCTGGAGCACGAAGATTGAAATTGAATTTGTGCAGTTATCACCTTCACACAGCATATAAAGTCCTGGAGTGACCAAGGTGAAGGGCAGCAAGGACAGTATCTATGAACACACTGGTATTTAAGGAAGGGTAAGAGTGCTGGGTGCCCACTTATCAGTGGGGCAGGGAACTTAGTGAGAAGATACAAGAAAAAGACTGATGCACTCATTGCAGTTTTCATCTCAGTTTTTTCACTGGAAGTCTTGTCCTTAGGGCTCCCAGGTCCCTGAGCCTTCTAGCAAGATCTGTGGGAGCAAACCAGTACCCACAGTAGAGGAAGAAAGTTAAGCATCATTTAAGCCTCTTGTGCATACATGATTCCATAGAAATGGGATGTATTTAAGCTTGCTAATGACACTGTGATGCCCCACTGCATCATTTGTGAGATGCCATGGCAACTGTGGAGGCTCATCAGAGCTGGAAAAAGGCAGATGTCACATAGTTTTTAAGAAGGGCACGAAGGTGCATTCAGGGGACTACAGACTAGTCAGTCTTACCTCAGTCTCCAAGAAGAGGATGGGGCAAATCCACTCAGAATTCATTTCTAAACTCAAAATAGACAAGAAGGAGATTAAGAGCAGCCAGCACAGGTTTATCACAGAATGATAGAACCATAGAGTGTCCTGGGTTGGAAGGGACCTTAAAGATAATCTAGTTTCAACCCCACTGGGACACCATGCATTAGACCAGGTTGCTCAAAATCCCATCCAGCCTGACCTTGAACACCTCTAGGGATGGGGCATTCACAGCTTCTCTAGGCAACCTGCCTCACCACTCTCATAGTAAAGATTTTTTTCCTAATATCTAATCTAAACCTACTCTCTCTCAATTTGAACCCATTCCCCCTCGTGCTGTCACTACATGCCCTCATAAATAGTCTTGCACCATCTTTTCTGTAGGTTCTCTCAACGTACAGGAAGGCCACAGTGAGGTCACCCTGAAGCCTTCTCTTTTCCAGGCTTTACCTGTTTTTCCAGGTTTACCAAGTGGAAATCATACCTGACCTTTCTCACTGCCTTCTGCGATGAGCTGATGGGTGCTGTGGCCAAGAGAAAGCAAGTGGATGTTGTACACATCGATTTTAATGAGGTCTTTGACACAATATCCTGTAGTTTCCTTATCACTGAATTTGGAAGATAAGGGCTGTATAAGCAGACAAAATGGTGGGTGGGGAATTGGCTCAACTGGTGGACACGAAGAGCTGCGATTAGTGGTGCAAAGTCCAGCTAATGGTCAGTAACTGATGGGGTCCCTCAGTGGGCAATAATGGGACCAATCCTGCTTAAAGTCTTCACTAACAACCCAGGTGATGGGACAGAGTGCATCCTTAGTAAGTTTGTGGACAACACCAAGTTGGAGAAAGCAGTAAATGTCCTGAAGGGCAGGGCTGCCACTTGGAGGGACCTGGACAAGCTGAAGATGTGGGTTACAAGGAACATCATGAAGTTCCATAAGAGCAAGATACTGCATGTAGGATGGAATAACACCATGTAACACTACAGGCTTGGGCTCAGCCATCTTGGAAGAAGCTCTGGAAAAAGGGATGTGGGGCTCCTTTGTGGACAAGAAGCTCACCATGAGCCAGCAGCATGTGTTTGCAGGAGCAGGCTGCATTAGGAAAGAGGTCACCAGCAGGGCAAGGGAAATGATTATAAGATGTTGCTCAGTGATTTTAAGACCACATCTAGGACAGTGTGTCCTCTTTTTGAGTCTAAAGTGCAAGATTGGTACTGATATACTGGAGTGAGTCCAACAGAGACCACCAAGCTGGTAAAGGACATGGAGCACAGGCCATATGAGAAAAGGCTGAGAAAGCTGGATTTGTTCAGCTTGGAGAAGAGAAGCTGAAGGACAGACAGTGCTGCTGTCCACAACTAGGTGATCAGAGGATGATAGAGCTAGAGTCTTCTTGAGGGCACACTGTGATAGGACAGGAGGCAATGGGAGAAGTTGCAAGGTGGGAGATTCCAAATAGATATTAGGGGAAAAAATATCCCATGAGGATGATCAAATACTGACACAGGATGTCCAGAGACGTTGTGCACTCTCCATCCTTGGACATGTTCAAAATTGACTGGGCAGACCTGAACAACTTGATCAGTTTAGATCTGTTTTGAGCAGGGAATAGGTCAATTTGAATTCTGAAGATCCCTCCCAGACTAAGACATGATTGTGGAATTCTGACAGTATTCTTGAGATTGTGAGGGGAAATTTCTATCTGCGCATATACTAATTGCCACAGAGATAAGAACATTGCAAGCCAGAGGTAGTCTTTATTTTAAAGTCCCTTAACAATGGTTTTGAGGTGTGTTTTCTTTTTTTTTTTTTTCCTTTTTGGTAATAACTATTCAAAACTAGAAAAAGTACTGACATTGAAAGCAAGAGACTGTTAGAGAGTCAGTTCTTCCTGGGAAAACTTTTTTGTCAGTTGTAGAGAGTGCTTAAGACTCCTCAGTCACTTAAGCAAATAGTTAAGGCTGGGGAAAAAAGGCTGGACCAAGCTGCTCCTGACATGAAAAAGGGAAAAAAAAGGAGCATGAAAAAGATGTATTAATGCAGTGAAAAGTCAAAAAATAGAGTCCTGGAAGTTTGCCATCAGCAGAGGATTAGGTGGTGACAGTGACAGGATCTGCTAGAGGAACCACATTTCTGTTAGTGATAGTTGAGGCCTTAGCCTTCCATAAACCATCCTGGACAGCAGCAGGTTTCCAGTGCTTCCTGGACCTGGCATATTCCTGCACTAGTTCTCTGTTCAGAGCAGTCAGGCGAGCTCTGTTTTGTGGGCAAAATAAAAAGTATTTAAATTTGCAATTGTGCATCTTCCACATTTTGCCCTCACACCATCCTGTGTATATTTCAGTGTCGTATGGAGACTTCTGAAAATTAGGGGTGCACATTTCTAGAGTAGAGCATCTTTTGCCTTGGAACAGGACTGTATAATTCAATTTTTGCAAAGCCTTTTGGATTTTTCTTCCCAGGATGTAATGGTTACACTTACGCCAAATACAGGCAAACTGGTTATTTGCCCCAAGCGATTTAAAAGTATGGTCACATGAATTGCTTTAGCAGGCTTTTTTTTTTTTCTTTTTTTTTTCTTCCTTGAACAAAACCTCACTGTTCATTAGTTTGTAAACTAAACACAGCTGGCATGAACAGACCTCACTTGTGATTGCCTGTACTATCAGTTCACATGCATTTAGTTGATTTTATCACATGGCTCTAGGTAAAGGGAACCTCAGTAGGTACAGAGGAGTAAAATTAGTTGCTATGTATTTCAGACATAAAATAGGATTTTTTTAAATGCTGGTTTTGTGGCCAGCTCTATTTTGTTCTCCCAAAGAAGAATTCTCCTTTTATACAGCAATTTCAAGGCTTTATTCTGCAGCCACTGAAGTATTTGGAGTTTTGCCTGCACAATGCCATGAGATTAACTTGTTCTGTGAGTGAATCCCAGCAACATTCCATAGTACCTTCCCAGCTATCCACAAGGACTAAAACCCCCAGGGCTGAACACAAGAGTCTGTAGAGTTAGTGAATGGGACAGTTCCACCTCTGTGACGGAGTCCAGGGGGTCACACAGTGCGTCACGTTCTTTGTCGTGCCTCCAGCTCCAGTTGTTAAATTAGGAGTACCCAGTTTTTCACAGCTCATTTATGTTCTTAACCTGGCGTAATTTTATGCCACAAAAATATTTATAAATATAGACTGAAAAAATAATCTTATCAGTCAGATGAAGATGTTACTAACAAGACAATGAACACGAATCAGTTGTGTGTTCTGCAGCCAACATTCATAGTGGTCTCAAAACATGCTCATTGTAACTTGAGGTAAAATATTGATTTATTATTATAGATAATAATGATGTGCAAGATCCAGTTAAACTAGCAACATATCAATAGATGACTGAAAATAAATTGTCTTCCTCATTTTCCATTAAATCTGTAAACATCTTTAAGTGCAACAAATTGTTCGGATGACCAAAATTATATACATATTAAGAAATATATACAATCTTCCATATATATTTATTCATTGGCAAATTCCCAGACTTGTGCAATTTATTAAAATACAATTGGGAAATGAAAGCAATAATTTTTATCTAAGTATGTTCTTAAAGGAAGAAGTGGAGAGACAGAAACACATTTCTGCCCCTGAGAATGAGCCAGGCAGAATTATTCCATTCAGTCAAAAATTTAGTGAGAAATCTCATCAAAGTCAACAGTTATAGGACTGTACCTTTAGTTTTAATTCTTCCTTGAGAGTGACATTTTCACTTGTACAGAAAGACAGGATAAGACTAATGCATTGTTTCAGTCTCATTTAGACTTTACCACACCTCCACTTCTCTCTTTACTGAAACAGAATTTACAAGTTGTCTTCACCCATCTATGCAAGGGTATGCTTTTTTCTAATCTGAGTTCCTCTATAAGAACAATACATTTGAATACATTCTAGAATACATTTACTTATTTTAATTAATAGAAAAGACAACACTTTTTAATCAAGCTAACATTAAAAGTTGGAAAACACTCCACATTTTCTGGAAACAGACTTTGTCCCTGAGGCCTTAGTTTTCCCTTCACTAGTTACCTTGTGCAGAACACAGGGTCTACCTGACTTTTTTCCTCTTTTTTCTTAAAGTGCCTATATCAGATATGCTGGTGTAAATACTTTTATATAACAAAAGTAATAATTTCCTCAAAGATGCATAAATCTGTTCAGAGCTGATACGTTCTTTCTGACTATACTTTCAAATCATGCTATAACCATATCACCTCTCTTGACATGCATTTATAAAGTTTTCCTTCAAACTTAATTTAAGGGAAAATGGATTTTGAATTAAAGTATGAAAAGGGAGAAGATTAATTTAAGGCTTCTGATGTAGGTAGAAATATACATTACTACACGAAGACTTTTCACCATTGAGAGCTGCATTTAGTCATCTAAATTAATATCATTTCTATGTATTTGATTGACTTACAGGAAAATTTAAATTTTATGGATTTGATGATTTCCACGTCAACTCAAATGCAATGCTTTGTAGTAATACATGGTATAAAACATATTTTAACAGGCATGAGTTATTGTCCATACATCAGGACCCAACAAGTACCAGTACCTGGCACAATAATATCTCCACTGACTTTGCAACCACCATGCACTGCAGGGTCCCTTTCACATAATGCTGTGGTGGTGAAATCCACACCTAATATTTCAACACAGTTCAAAAATTTTTCCATGATTTGTGAGGAAGGAGCCAATTTCGGAACATTTCTCTCAGTGACAGTGGTGGAACACTGGCACGGGTTGCCTGGAGAAGTGAATGCTCCACCCCTGGCGGTGTTCCAGGCCAGGCTGGATGGGGCTTTGAGCACCTGGTCTAGTGGAAGGTGTCCCTGACCAGGTCAGAGCGATTGAAATTAGATGATCTTTAAGGTCCCTTCCAACCCAGGCCATTCCATGATTCTGTGATTCTATTCAATTACTTGTGTGAGCTTCATTTACGACAGTTGGGAACATCTCAGAACAAGGATTCTTAAAGTGATATTTAGTTTTTAAAGAGCAGATAGAATTTGTAAAATGACTTTATACAAATTTCAAGTCTTCTCATGAGTATTGAGAGGGATAGCAGCTCATTTTTATGAGCAAAGAAATGGTTCCAACATTGAAATTTATTTTATGGAGCTAAACCAATAATTTTTGGACTCTATTTTGACTCATTCCAGCAAGTGATAAACCAAGATCTATCAATTTACTTCTAATAATAGTTCATCTGTAAGTCAGACAACAAATTTTGACTTTCAAGTCACAATTTTGAGTACTCAGAGAAGTAAAAAAAAGCAGGATTGTCAGGGAATCAAACTTTATATCCTTTCCTACAAGTTTCAGAGGCTTTTGAAACTCCTTATTTACTCTGGGGGAAGTTTTACATGTAGATGTACATGTATATTGATTTTGTGTTCCGTATCTTGCTGTGGAAGTCAGGAAGAAAGACAACACATCTTGAAATTGTTTCAGACTTACAAACTTATGTTTTAGGTAAAACCTACTTATTAATGATTCCTACTTTTAGCCACAATATTTTTATTTTCTGCCACCAGGTTATATTTGTCCCATCTCTTTATTGCCTCTATGCCCAAAGTTTTCAGCCTATCAGCCTACTACTGTATTAGTCCAAGGGTACTGAACTTCTGATATTATCCAAAATCATGTGAACATGAAAGCAGCTAAAATAATAATCACATTTGTTACTTTGCTGTAATTTACATAGGCTTTTGGCAAGCGAATAGAACATTTAAAATACTGTGGTTCTTTAATATTTTTCTATCACTCTATCAACATAAGGGTGATGCTTACTACATCTTTATGGCTTCAGAAGCAGTATATTTGCTGTACAAATTCCTATTACTACAGAAATATTTTTCATAATAGCCAGGTCAGGAAACCCAAACTGGAATGTAACAGCAACCTGAATTCTTCATTGTTCCATTTCAATACCTGACATGGATTTACCAGAGACCTAGCTCCTCTACCCTGAACAGCACTGCTAAGAAATGCTAAAAGTAATGTGCATTTCAAGTCTAATGGTAAAATAAGCTCATTGACTGTGCTTGCACACAGATCCCTAGTCTGATTTAGAGATAGTACAGCCGTGTTGTGCAAATCACTATAATGCTGTGTGGTACAACTCAAATTGTTATCTGATCTGCACAGTCACTGTTACAAAGTGTTACCTGGAAAAACAGAAATCCAGTTGGAATTTGAGCTGAGTTTAAAAATAAAGTGGGAAATAATATTTTTATTTTATGAACTGCAAATATGAAGTGTAGGTACACTATATATGGAATTAAGATCACCTGTCTTTGCCTGAAATGTGTGTGTGAGCTACCTGATTTCTATTACAGTCAGTGAAGGTACAGTCACCGAGTTCTGTTGACCAGCTCCCCTGACCAATAAAGATGTCTGTTCCAAAAGAAAAGGAATAATTTCCTAGAACTCTATGGACTACTGTGGGTATTTAGAAAATGGATTGTGGGCAAACATCTCCACTGGATTCACCCCAAATTAGGCAAGATAAATCCCTTTCTAGCTATCCAAAATTAGATGTCTGAACTCGTGATCAAAGCTGCTTCTAAAGTCAGTGAAAGGAGACCAGCACCTCCACAAAGCAATTAATCTTATCCTTGGACATGTGTTTATCATCACATATGGAAGGAAACATATCTCCACCACAGGAAACCCTGAAGATTGTCTTAGGTTAGACACCAGCAGTGGGTTTTGTTCAAGATTAGATGTAGACGTGAGTCAAGTATAGCAGCTACCATTATAGTCAAAAGGGCTTCTTCTTTTGGTCTAGCATCATTTGAGATGATCTAGTATATCCTGTACAGTGTCCAGTTGCTATTCCAGATGATCACAGGCCATATGCTATAATTTCCAGTCTGTTGCAAATGTGTAAGGTGTGCTAAAGTGCATCAAATGACATTTTATATAGATATTTTGGTAAATAAATGAGGTTCAATGAAAATTCAATCTTTTCTAAAGGAAGAATATTGTGTAAAGTGAATCTGTGAGAAATCAACCAATTGTATTACATTACCTACCATAAAATTGACCACAAAAGATGAACAGAATAGACACACTGTCTTCCCATCCTCAATATATGTGAGTATGAAAAACCTGTGAGGAAAGTCTCTAATGCTAATATTTGCTTTTACACAAATATGCTTCTTTCCAGTTTACAAATTTGATTCAAAGACACCATTACTGTCAGTACACCAGTACATGCACAGAAATGTAATGTTTGGCTTATGTGTGGAAAATAGTCTGTCTCACCCTCTGTTGAGATACAGAAGGGAGGTAAACACCACTCCAGAGCCTTGATGAGCTGCTGTACACATAGACCTACTACATCTTCTAAGAAATGAATCCTGATCTTGTATAAAGAATGCAAAACTCCTGCTGAAGTAAAAAAATACCTCATTCATATGTCTGGAAGCAGGATTCAGCTCTCAGAACTAAAGCAGCTTGCACCCACCTGCTGCTTTAATTCTGAAACACATTTTCAATTGGTATCTTGTATAAATGACGAATTGACAGCAATGTGCTTTACTACGAAGACAGTATTCCAGTCATAAAGTGTGATCCAAGTGGAAACTCCCCAAAATTAAGCAGGAATGACTGAACATTACAATTATGATCTTGGTTTTCTCCATGACAAACCCTTGCATTGACTATTACACATTTACAAGGTGTCAGTTTTCATTTGGTTATTGTTGTTTAAAGCAGGAGAAGGCTTGCTCTTCTGGCCATCAGTTCCTCCTTTTGATGTGTCCTGGAAGAAAAGCCTTGGCATCCACAGTGACATTAAAATTCGTTTATATTCATTCCGAAAATTCTGGTTAAGAAGACCATATATTATTGCATTAAGGCAGCTGTTGAAATAGGCCATTAAGTAGCTTATAATGAATAGCCATTCAGGAACTTTTGGTGCCATTTCTGTAGGATCAATGGCTACAGCCAGTCCAATGAAGTTTAGAGGTGCCCAGCAAAAGGCAAAAATCACAAAAACTACAAACATGGTAAGAAAGTTTCTGAAGTCACTTGGCTTCAATCTTGGCTTTGTTTCTGACTTGACTCGTCTTCTAACTTGAAGCACTAAAACCCAAATTCGAAGGTAGCAGAAGCTGACGATGGTGATAGGGACGATGAAGTGGATGACCACGACAGCTATTGTATAGTAGGAGCTTGCAGTCTGGACAAACGTGCATGAATAGATGCGTGGATCATATTTCAAAGAGCCAACAAAAAAATTTGGCACAGTTGCAATTACTGTTAAAATCCAGACTAAGGAGACATACAGCATTGTGTTCCAACAGCTGTACACTTTGTCATAGGCAAAACTATGACATATGTAGCAATATCTGTTTATTGCAATTGCAGTGATGTTGAAAATGGAGCCTATTACACTTAGTCCCATCACAAAGCCACTCGCTTTACAGTGCGTTTCACCCAGTGTCCATCCATTGTGGAAAATAGCTAAGAGCACCAGTGGGTATGGATACAAGGCCACCACCAGATCAGCCACAGCTAGGCTCACCACAAACGCATTACCTGGAGGGAGAGAAAAATACATAGGCATAAGTCTGAAAGCAATCATAGCTGTGAACAAAAAGAAAAATGCTACATTATTTTGGATGTCTGCAATGCTAAATTATTGATGATGTCAACAAGCAGCAGGAATAAAGGACAAACAGGGAAAGGATTTTACAATGTAACTTGGAACACCACAGAAATATCTGCAGCAACATGATGTTTCAAATCTGTTAGTGACTGGATTATATCATCCTTGCTCTTTTTATCTTTAATAAGCATAACCATCAGTGAGCCATTACATAAGCACATGTTGATTTGTTTAAGTGCAGCTAACTCCACAGCTGGATTGAATAAAATGAAAAAGAAAAAAAAAATCTAAATTATGCCAGGTAGGTAAGTCATTATGTCATTCTAACCTATCACTGGAATGCTAATGGGCTTGACAAGTACCAAGGAGAAGGATATACAAAGACTAGGTCTATAGCTATTGGAAGGATGTTTATTTTATGTATACTCTAAATTACTACACAATACTCTGTAGTATAGATATTTTCTGCATGAATGGCCTACCCATACTGCAGTTATTTTCTCACTGGATTGTCTGAGGAAAAGTGAATTGCCTTCACTACCCTCTGCAGAAAGGCATATTTAATTTTACAAAGAAAACTTCCATGCATGCAAGAGACAGTATTCAAATTTTCTGCTGATGACATTAAGGGAATATAGGTGATACGGTTGAGCCCTGTTGTCTCTCTTTTTAAACAGTGTCCTTTTCATCACTTTGAAATTTCTAACATTGTATCTAAGGGTATTTTTATAAAACAATGAGATTGTAAACTATATTCCTGTAAAAATGTTCCTTAGGAACTTCACTCTGGAAGACAGAGGTACTAAGTTTGAATTCTTGGCATTTAGGTAGCATAAAATGTATATGGTTTGTATGGTTTTGTATATGGCATACTCTTTTTTTTTTTTTTCCTGAAAGTCCTTCACAGCATGAACTGATATGCAAAAAATCCAAGCAATTAAAAAAATTTTGTGTGAAACATAATTATCTTTTAAAAAGAGCGGTTGGATGCTCCATTCTACAAATTCTGAGCTTACTGGTCCTCAACTAACAAAGCAGTTCTCCATGTCATTTTAAGAATGGCATTAACTGGAAGTCATAAAAGCAACAACCATGTAGAAATATACTCATCAAAAATTACACAATTTCACCTCTACTCTGTTTTCTCCACCTGCTTTACATCTGTACCTTCCTGAATTAAGGAATGGGGAGGTATCTTTCTCACATACACTTCAGGGAACAACCATGCTCATCAGAATTTTCACAACAGCAAGTAAGCTTATTGGAAAGCAGGATTATCCATCTGTACCCTCAGAAACATGGCTCATCTCAAGAGTGGTGCACAACTTATTTTAGATGGTTCCTTGTCATATATTTTAACAGCTGCACAAGTGTTTTCATAGTTGTAGCTTTATGATTTCTGAGGAAAGACTGAACAAATTAGGGAGACAATTGAGTGGGACATGATAACTTCAAATAAGCAAAGCAGGAAGGATATAACCTGTTCCCATGATTGTTGTGAATCCAAGCAAAGTTCAGTCACAACAAGGAAGTTTCAAAGTAGACAGCAAGAAATAGTTTTTAATGACAAGAAGAAGGAAGTGTGGGAACACCTTGCTTTGAGTCTGCCATTGAAGGTTGTAAGAAAACATAAGGCAAGTATTTGTCATTGCTGGCCTGGACAAAGCTGATCCCTTTGTACAGGAAGGATGAGATGACTGTGAAGGCCTCTTCTAGCCATATGGTAAACAGACAAAACCCAAAACTAACAAAAGAACAGGGGTATCTTTATCAGAATGTTTTTACATCATGGCAATAAGCATTTCTCTTATGTTTTTCCATCACTGTATCTGACATTAGAAGACATCACTGACATTGGAAGATAGAGAAGTCGGAAGTTGGAAGTTGAAAGTTGGAAAGAATGAAGGAAGGAAGGAAGGAAGGAAGGAGGGAAGGAGGGAAGGAGGGAAGGAAGGAAGGAAGGAAGGAAGGAAGGAAGGGGAAGGAAGGAAGGAAGGAAGGAAGGAAGGAAGGAAGGAAAGAAGGAAGGAAGGAAGGAAGGAAAAAAAAAAAGACTCTTTTTTCTGTTTAAAATGCCTTTTGGAGAATGAGAGAATTTAGTCTGGGGTGTGTGAGCTAAGATTAATCTAAACTCTAAGGCCTCCCAGGATCAGCTTCTGCCTAAAATGTAATTGTTCAGTTGAAAAAGAGTAGGCATTCAGGTCTTTCAATCATATTTGGAAATTTACTGTAAAGTACATTTAGCAAGATATTTTCAAAGTTTTGAATGTAATTTAGGACTTCTTGAAAATTCCAGGTGCAATGAATAAGTAGAGTTAGCAAGGAACTTGTTGAAAACTTAATTTACTAGTTTACAACTCAGAAAAAAAATGGTCCAATATCTCTAAAGGCCTCAGGTGATTTGTCACTTTTATGGCTGTTTACAGGGTTGAATATTCCCACTGTTCACTGCAAAGTAAGGTCCAATAGTATTTTTCTGTCTTTGTGGATGACTGCAGGATTAAGTTTAATTTTTATTACTGCAATGAATAATCTACAGAAGTAGAGAGAAACTTTCCTAATTCAGAAAACATAAATAATCAACATTTTGAGAAATCAAAGGTCTTAGATATCTTTTATGTGCTTGGAGAAAGCAAATGTTCCTTGATACACCTAACCCAGAGCTTTTAGAGTGGCCTAAATTACATTCATAATATAACTAGAGAGGTAACTTTTTGCTGCTTGTAACAAAATAGAAAGCACAGAATTTTCATCCAGCTGGAATTATTATCATTGCTTCTGGAATTTACTCGATGGACTTTATTCCTAGATTTCATTTTCATAAGAGAGAGAGGTATATTCATTTGTAAGAAAAACATTTGTTCACTGGAATGGAAAGACCCCTTAATGACAAGCAGTAGCTACTAAAAGCTAAATATCTTGCCAGGTGTTCAGAAAGATCCACATCTATGCTGTTTTAAGCACTCATAGTTGCATGCATAAAAAAGAAAATAAGTTCTGGTATTGACTTTGGGTGCAACAGAACTAGATCAATATTTCACGAAGCATTCCTGCATATTGGTTTTCTTACTACAACTAACAGGAGACAGAGAACTGTCACACCCTCTTGTAATCTTGATATGACTTGATGTTGTAGGAATTTACTCACAGAACAAAATTTTTGGTAAGGCCAAAACTTTTAAGGGCTAAGCATCTTCCTTCTGAACAGACAACTGACTTTTAATCTCTCTACCAAAACCAGAAGCAATTTCAATCAGCAACTATTTTTGTAAAGGTTTTTCTTCTGTCTTTGGTGAAAATGCTGAATTACATATCATGGTGTTGTTTGGGGGTGGCGTTTTTTGGTGCTATTTTTGTTGTTACACATTTGTTTAAGAAGTTGTTATACATTGCCCACAGACATCACCCTCTTTGATCTATGGCACCAGCAGCACGTGGAGCAGAGAATTAAGTCTTTCACACACTGACATTTGAATTCCCTGTGACAGTACAAGCCAAGACCTAGGGTAAGCTTTGATTTACTGAGACATGTTAATTTGGTATAATGTTCAACAGTGTGTTGCTAACAGAAGGTACAACATAATGCTCCAAACAAATGCCAGATGGGTGTTTGTTTTCTTTGAATACGACAGTTTAAAAGCAGTGATATGCTCTTTTGTAGTTATGTTTCATCATTTCAGATATTAACGAGGTATACTGCAGACTTTGATGTAAGGGAAAGGTACAGGCAATATATTTCCACTAGAACAGTGTATTGTAGAGACTCTAGCAAAAAATATAGCATAAACAATGAATCAAACTGGTCTTCAGTTTATGGAACATCCAGGTTATTTCTTTTTTAGGAAATGCGTCTTCTATGAAACTAGTTAGAATAATTGGTCACTATAATTATCCTACTATATGTACAAAGAAAAACCCATCACTGGGAGTAGAATCATAAAATTGTTCAGATTGTAAAGGACCTTCAAGATCATGAAGTCCAACTGTTAACCCAGCACTTCCAAGTCCACCCCTAACCCACCTTCTTCAATACCACATCAACACCTCCTTTAAATACCTCTAGGGATGGTGATTCCATCACTTCCCTTGGCAGCCTGTTCCAGTGCTTGAAAACCCTTTCAGTCAAGAAATTTTTCCTAACATTTAATCTAAACCAGCCTTGGTGCAACTTGAGTCCATTTTATTCTTGTCCCTTCACTTGTTACCTGGGAGAAGAGACAACCCCTGTCTGGCTACAACCTCCTTTCAGGTAGTTTTAGAGAGCAATAAGATGTCCCTAAAGGTGAGCCTACTTTTCTCCAGGTTCAACACCCCCAGCTCCCTCAGCTACCTCCTTCCCCAGCTCTGTTGCCCTTCTCTGGACACACTTCAGGACTTCAGCATTTTTCTTCTAGTGAGGGGCCCAGAAGTGAACATGGGATTAACCAGTGCCGAGTACAGGGGGACGGTCACTGCCCTGGTCCTGCTGGCCATACTATTGCTGATCCAGGCCAGGATGTCATTGGCCTTCTTGGCCACCTTGGCTCATGTTCAGCCACTGTTGTCCAGCACCCCAGGTCCTTTTCCACTGAGCAGCTTCCCAGTCCCTGCCCCAAGCTGTGAAACTGCCCAGGGTTGTTGTGACCCCAAGTGCAGAACCCTTGCAGCTTGGCCTTGCTGAACCTCATACAGTTGGCTTCCATCCATGAATACAGCCTGTCCAGATTCCTTTGCAGAGCCTTCCTGCCCTCCAGCAGATCAACACTCCCACCCAAATTGGTGTTGTCTGCAAACTGACTGAGGAGGCACTAGATCCCTGATAAAGATATTAGACAGGACTGACCCAAAGAAGAATGTAGGACTCACGAGAGCAGAAGCTTAGCACGTACAAAGGACCTTGAGATTGTGGCTTAGTGACTTGCAGACTCCTGGACTGGAACAGATGTGAGTTCTTGGCCCTACAACTGCAACTATGAGTTAGTGCTGGAAGCTACATTTGCAGGGGCTGAATTTTTAGGCTTATTAGGCAGAGGTCTCAGGTGCCAACACAGATTTACTGAAAAGAGGTACCTAAGTTGCACTGTTGTTTTTGAGATCATGATTTTGCCATGGCTGGCCACTAGGTATGAGTGTAACCCAAAACAAAACCTCTACTTTTCCTGTGTGCTCACTCTTCTTCTCCCTCTGGTTAAATACAGGAACACCAGTCCTTGCTGCGAGCTTGCTGCCTTGAGTTTCCTAACAGGCTACAGGTGCAAAAGTGCTGCGCTGTAAAAGGCTTAGTAAAAAGGCCTGAGGTTTGTAACCCGGGGTGTAGAGTTTTGCTCGCCTGTGGCTTCCTCTGGGGCCGGTGGGGACCGGTGGTGACTCTCTGTTGCCACCTAGTGCGGGAGCCACAGCAGAGACAACACATTGCATCGTCTGGCAGGGCAGGAGGAGAACGCCAGCGGCTGCTTCTTGCAAAGCAAAACGCTGATAGTTAATCAGATACTACGTTTACGGGGCGATAAATACTTCTTCTGATACTTCCTGAGATTGCAGGAAATTTTCCAGTACTAGGTATTTTCAGAGAGTAAAGGGGAAGAGGAAGAGGGAAGACAGTCTCTACTACAAGAAATTTCACTGTTGCCCAGTGGTTAGGACACTTCCATGGTAGAAGAGCCCTTCTTTGAAAAAGACGTGAGCTTTTGTCTCCCATAGTCCCCAGAGAGTGCCCTACTCACCAGCCCTGCTGCTCTTCTGGGGTTAGCGTGCTTGTCTCTTTCTAGGTTATGTTCAAGACTTTTAGCCTAGAATCAGAATACACAGGTTATCACTTGTATTGTAGAGTGCTCTTTATCAGTATGCTCATTTAAAAAAAAATGCAAAAAGTCCTTCTCATGATTTAACAGCTGGGAAACTGAGACAGGTGCAGGAACTCTCCAAGACACTGATTAGGAAGAACACTCCAGGTTCATGAACCTCGCTATTCCTTTTCTCCGTTAGGTAATACCACCTCTGTTAGGCATACTCTAGGAAAAGTGGCAGCACCGGTCCAGCTTTCTTATCCCAAATGACATCATAGTGGCATACTGATGCTGAGGGATGGAGTCAATAGAAGAGCTAGAGCCATTAAGCGAGGCTAATTGTATTAAAAGCAAACAAAAGCGGGTGGTTGCTGCACTAGGTAGTAAATCCTCAACAGATTTTGCACATGTAAAAATTTTACATGTGTTCAAGGAAAGACTGGAAAAGTACTTGTAAGAGGCATCGTTTCAAGTTAACTAAACAGACATACCATGCTAGGTTTGGGAAATCCTCTGAGCTGGAAGGAATCACAAGTTGTAATAATACAAAAGTATCATACAGGGTTGCTCTGTTCTTTTTTCTCCTCAGTGCCTGCTTCCATTTTCAGTTAAAGACAGAGTATGAGTCTAGCTATGCCTTGTTCTGTGTCTCCAGCCATCTGAAATGGAGCTGCATTTTGCAACAGGCTCAGGGGAGAAGATCCCTTATATTCAAGCCCTAACAGTGAAGTCAGGCTCTTGCCTTGAGGATAGTCAAGGATGGAAAAGGCCCATGTTGTTGCTGAGAGAATCACAGACTGGTAGAACCATAGAATGGTTTGAGTTGGAAGGGACCTTAAGCATCATCTCGTTCCACCCCCCCACACACCATGGGCAGGGACACCTTCCAGTGGATCAGGTTCCTTCAAGACCCATCCAGCCTGGCCCTGAACACTTCCAGGGATGGCACATCCACATTTCCTCTGGGCAACCTGTGCCAGGGCCTCACCACCCTCACAGTAAAGAATCTCTTACTAATATCTAATCTAAGTCTACCCTCTTTAGTTTAACATCTCCCCTTTTTCAGTTTAGATGTCTCTCTCTAGGGTACTTTTGCTTTTCACATGGGGAGAGAAGCCAAGATACTAATACTGAGGGCTTAGCACTATGGGCACCCAGCCCAGCCTCAGAACCTCCAGTTGCTGAGCACAATCACTAAATAACAACAAAACAGACTGGTTTTTTCATTGGTTCATGAAAGAAGTTGTGTTTTCTGTATCTGCCAGTACATATCAGCTTAATTTTCTTCTCTTGAAGTAATCACAGCTGTTGATTGCTTCAACCAAAAAAGAATAGGAAACCTACTTGTACAACTGCAAGTATGAAAACTCATTTACTGCTGACAAAGGGGCTAATATGAAAAGCTGTAAAATACAACAGGTGCAATCTAGTTAGATCCTATAAAGAGCTGGGCAACCTATAATTTTTAATAACTTTTTTTTTCAGTGTCGCAGCACCGTATTGCATGTCAGAAAAAAAGGTGAAATATGTAGCATTTTATAGGATGCTACCTTGTTAAAGAAACAAACAAAAACCGTGCCCCAAAACTTGTTCCAGATCGACTATAAGAGACTGAAGTGTGGAAGCAAACAAAGTAAGGATATTTCAATTCTAAAAACTCTGGACAAAACCTTATTATGCCCTGACAGATAATAATTTATATTGTATGAAAGGCAAGTTAATTCCATCACCTTCATTATTACTTTCATCTTTGCTACTGTCTTTAGTTTGAATTTGTGTCAAAGGAAATTACGTTGTTTTCCTCGTTACTGCGGCAAAACATTGCTAAAGTTGTTAGAATAACTTCCACCTTCTTTTAGAAAGGAGGACAGGAAATTGAAAAATGAAAATAATTTTGTTCAAACTAAAACCATGCTTTGTTTTGTTAAGCTGTTTGGTTAGTATTTTTTTTATTTTAATATTTGCTTGTAGATGAGTTGAATTAAAAAAACACAAACAAACCAACAAATCTCAGACATTAGATAATTTTATTTTCAAATGTAAGGCTTAAGATATTCCTGAAAATACTCAGGCTATCAGGCTGGTATATGAAGTGAATAAAATTGGCAGCTATTGGAGACTATGAGACACACTCAGCACCAATTTGCCAGGAGATTTGATTAGCCATGATAAGCTGCATCTTGTAGTTTTGCCCTGTAGACCAATTAAAACAGCCCAGAACTTTTTGACCAGTGTAAATGTTGGGATCTCCACTTACAGAACTGAAGTCATGCAAGTGGCAATTTCCACTTTGAGTGGAATTTTCACTTGAGTGGTTTGCTCAACTGCTCCGTAGGGCTGCAGGTGAAGGACTTGCAGCATGGGACAGCTACAAATATGTGCAAAGCATGTACATGTCAGCTGGTTCCATCTTCAAAAAGAACCCAAATCTAACCCATTTATTGCTGCTATGTACTTTTAGGTGTTCCTGTGTTCAACTCCCAGACACGGCAGGGGATCCCGGATTTTTATAAAATAGGATCTGATGCACTGCAGTAAATAGAGTACACGGGAACATCTAATTGGAAAACTCTTGTATTGACAAGTTGCCAATGCTTCTAACAACCTATGGAGTCCCTTCATTATGATCTTCTTCTCTTCTCTTGTTTCCTGTTTCACCAAGGAAGAAAATAGATGACACTTGACGAAAATGGCCATTATAACCTTTCAGTAAGGAAAAGTCTTACCCTTTTTGTTCTGAGCTTTTGGAAGGCCTCATCACTGTACATGCATAGGGAGATGAATGTCTTCAGAAGCTGTTGTCAGTCTCTGCCATCTGCTTCTTTTGGAAACAAGGTCTTAAAGCAAAGTACAGTGACATGATTCATCTTATAATGATACTCATAGGTTTGTAAACAGCATGTGAACAGATGAATAAATAAAATGCTTTTACAGAAGATGATTGTGTATTCTCTTCTGAAGTATTAGCTGCTTTGTGTTCCAACTCAATACAGACAAAGTGTGTAATGATCATTTGCTGAATCAAGGTCTTTTCTGAGAGCCAGCAGAAGCCTTGAAAAATGACAAGACAGAAATTCTGCTGTGGCTGGACCTGCAAGTCATGATATTGTTGAGATAGGTTAATGAGGGATGATAGGCATGCAACCGACATAGCCATAGAATCATGGAAGCTGGAATTGATCTCTGGAGTTCATCTAGTCCAACCCTCCTATTCAAACAGGGATAAACTAGAGTAGTGGCTGTTCAGGGCCATGTCCAGTCAGCCTTTCACTGTCTAAAGCCACAGAGACTCAACAACTTCTCAGGATGACTTGTTCCAGTAAGAAATGAGCATGCAGGATGTTTACTGTTTCACTAGGGAATAGAGGCAAGATGCTGTCACGTTTGCAACAAATGAGAAGTCTGCTTGATCTACTAAATAGCAGAGGGTGCCTAAGATCATACCTGTTACTATGCATGCAGAGACCATGGTCATTAACAGTGAGCTAGACTTGCTTGGTCAGAAGAAGAGGCCCCAGTGCAGATTAGAGTAGATGGGGCTTTGTTTTGCTTGTACTTCTACCTTCAGATTCCTTGTGACAGCAGAACTGAACAATCCTTGACTGGACATAATGGTCTGAGCCAAACAGAGAACCTGGACCAAGAAACATTTCTGGACCAGTAAATCTACAGAGCAGTAAAGGTACCGAACTCTGGGGGAGTGGAGTGTGGAGTGTAGTAAGGGTTGCACAGAAAGAGGCAGGAGGCACCAGCTCCTAGGAAAATAATTTTCAGAAAGCAATTCCTATTGGCTTTAGTAAGCTAGAATGTTCCTCCTTATCTAGACACTCACATACTAGGTTCAGCTTACCCTGGTTGCGGAATCCTGTTCCATATGCTATTTTGACGACCTTTGAG
Source organism: Daphoenositta chrysoptera (assembly GCA_013397915.1). Classification (NCBI taxonomy): domain Eukaryota; kingdom Metazoa; phylum Chordata; class Aves; order Passeriformes; genus Daphoenositta; species Daphoenositta chrysoptera. The sequence goes on along the minus strand of VZRO01003958.1, from coordinate 624,758 downwards.
CACTGAGAACTGACTGCAACTAAGCCTTCAGACTAGCCCCTTGTGGCAGTTCTAGCTGATACCCCAGTGAGTGACCTGGTGACCTGTGATCCACAAAGAGAGCTGTGGGTGACTTCTGTCTGCCTAACCTACCGAGTCACACCTCTTTTACTGCGTGAATACACTTGCAAACTGGACCGAACCAATGTAGTTTTCACTAAATCAGGCTCAAATGGAAATCACTATATATACTACATGAGAATGTTTGAAGGTGTTTGAAGGTCACCTACTTCACTATTTTGTTCGCTCTCCACAAGCAGAGCAGATATTCTTGCTTCATCTTTAACCAGGAAGCTGACTGTACAACAAGTTTTACAGTCTTTATGGTCCTAGCCTAGCAGGTGTTTCGTAAGAGTGACTAAAGAGGAATGCATTGTTTTCAGATTATCTAACTAAAGGCATAATTACAGGACCTCAAATTAGTTGATTTTTCCTCTACTTTGAAACAACAGGTGTCCAGTGCTGCAATTGGACTCTGGATTGTGTAGTTGATATTTCATACCTAGGACCATAATCATAGGTAAAATCTTATAAACTCTTTCAACCCACTTACCAGTAGATTATTTTTTCTAGGCAAATCAGTATGGTTAAATCATTCTTTTACAAGACCTGCCTCAACATCTGATTAACATTTTACACATTTTTCTTCTAATGACTGCAAAGGGAAGAATAAAAAAAGAAAGTCTTGCTTAACATGAAAACGGATTCAGAAAGTAATCTTTTGTCCATGGGCTGTAACCCCACCTGTGAATCTAATAACAAGTACTTTTGCAGTCACTTTAAAAATATCACGGGGAGACTTTTTGTCTTTGAGTAGGAGTGCTCTAAATTTCCACAGCACAACACTCCCTTTCTGACACTATATTTTATGCCAGCAAAACACCTGGAACATAATGGTGTACTATCTGACTTGTGACAGGGAAGTTTGAATTTTAAATATCCTTTCTGTCATGACCTCTAACATAAGAAGACAAAGGCATACAAGGATACCAGTCCCCTATTAATCAAATATGTTTTCCTCTGTAACAATCCGAAAATTACACCCTGTGCATTCCAGCGAGTAACAACTGATTTCAAACAAGCTGGTTGGAATGTTTAGTCTCTTGAATGTATTCCCAAGAGTCTTAAGAACCATAAGTGGCAGTTCACAGAAAGGAGGGATAACTCCCAGTTGGCACGTAGTGACTATGCCACTTGCATGTCTTTACTTCTCTTGAAGAAAAGCAGCATGTTTTAATATAACGGCCTTTTGTTTGTCAGTAGAAAACCTGAACAGAGTTGACTGCTTCCAAGAACATATTTCTAAAGTCCTAAAGATTACAACTCCGATAAACTTCACCGTGGACAGGATCTGCACAGAATGGTCTTCTTGAATAGACACTTTTTTATTCAATGAACTATGTGGATAATATTCTATAAGTAGGACATAAAAATATCTAGATTGATTATTATTACATATATTCATAGGTGACAGCCATCTTACAAAAGTTTCTTTTCCCCATTGGCACTCAAATGAAATGCTGTGTATACTTGAATCATTTGGAAAAATGGAACTGGCTTTAGAATGAGAGGTCACCGAGAATTTCAGGCAGTATCAGAGCAAATCATAGAAACATGAGGATGCCACTTATTGGTTCCTGTCTTCTTTGCAGTGATATATTTTACAATTTCCTGCTACTTCTAAACTTACAATTAGTTAACATAATTATATTTGCAAGGCTGAGGTACCAAGCAGGTATTTTTCCTATTAGTCAGACTGTAAGCTCCATTAGCTGCATGTGATATCTTCTGACAACAATTGTTGCCTACATTGTGCAAATACGGCAATCTAAACCAACAGGTAAGCAGATGTTGTTCTATAGCAGAAAGATGATAATATTTATGGAAGTATCATATAAATTATTATAATCTTCATAAGGTATTTAAACACTGAAACTGATCCAAGCCCATAAAAAACAGCTGAAAAAATTAGTAACTCTGTCAAAAGGGTTATGTTTTTTCTGCAGACATAATTTAAGCAGCATTTATTAAACAATGTAATCAAATACCTCTATAAGTAAAAAATAATTCAAAAAGAATTCCAACAATCACGATTCTAGTCATTTGATGAACGTGTTTAGGCTGTTGTTATCTGTTTTCATGTCAAGACATAGCTGTCCCATATTCAGCTGAAATGTCAGGAAAATGCTGCCTCTCTGATATAGATCAGTCCCTATCAGTTTGGAGATCAAAAGTAAACCAGAAGATTCCAAAGCAGCTACTGTCATTAGGGAGAACACACCACGGTGTTGCACCCACTGTGATTTAGACAAGTTTCTATGGGCTTTTGCTGTCAGGAAATCTGTTTTATGCCCATATCGAGGTGGAAGATTAAAAGGCAGAACAACTGCTCAGACTGATTTTTAGGAAGATGAAAATTGCCATAGCATTACTTCCTTTCTGCAAAGGAAAAAAAAAGGGTTTTGTTTTATCAGCTCAGGATAACATAACTGTTTTCATATTTATTCTTGGGAACAAGGCAATTTTCCTGACAGTCTATGTCAAGGTACCAATATGCACTTGTAAAGGATAACTTCTAAGAAGCTAAAATCTGAAGCATATCTGAAGGTAGTGGTACTCATAATAGATCTGAATTGGAGTAGGAGTAGAATTTACTCCTAGAGGCAGAGAACGAGTTGTCACCGATTTAATGGAATGAGCGTAGTCTCCTATAACATTCTCAACACCGTGATTCAAGTCACCTGGTGAATATATATCTGCTAAGAATAGGTGAAAAAATGAGTCTTTTAAAATGAGCTGTCCTAGCGCTCTGTGGGGAGGTTTGGTCTCTCAGCTCTTTGGCTGATTGTGCCAAAGAGCACCATGAATCCTTGAATTGCTTCTGCTGGTCCATCCAAGAATAGAACTTTACTGCAGAGAGGTCATTCCTCATACAGTCAGTGAGTCTTGCAATAGGAATGTCAGTCCAGAGTCCAGAAGAGAGCTGGCGGGAAAGGTAGTGCTCATAAGACAGATTGGGACTGCCATAATACAGCTGCTAAGAGCTCCTTCTAATTTCCTGTATCTGAGAGTACGTTTGCATTGGTTATTTCAAGAAGATGAAAGGAAAGTTATTCATTCTCTGTGTTGGGAAAAAAAAAAAAAAAAAAGCCATGTGACTGTGCTAGGCTTGGCCCTATGGAGAGCCTGAGTACAGTGTTGCAGGAAAAGCATCATACTAACAGCATCCTTTGGTTTTCCTTGAAACATGAGTGCACTTGTGCCAAATGAAATACACAATGTAAATACACGTTTAGATTCTTCTTTGCAGGTTCAAGAAAACATACTTCTGCAGCTCAACTAAATTCTTATCATTCTATTTCCTCTCAAGATAAGCAAACCAATAGCTGCACTTACTAAGTGGGATAGGACTTACTATCACATTCTAAAATAAAAGTGTCTTGGAGCTGATCTTGGCAATGAACTTCCTATTTGCTTATCAATAAATGGAATACTTACTGTACAGGATAAAAGTAAATGATAATTTAGAACAATGATAACTTGGCAATATGGAATTGCCAAGTGCTTCAAAGGAGGATACAAAATACCCTATGGCTGAAAAATGACCTGCTTCAGGTTACAGTTTTACCCTAAACAGGATTCCCCGTGATGCAGATTGGTCGAGAAGTTACTTTTCTACTTTATGATGTTTCTGTACTCCTAAATACTTATTTCAGTCCCTCTAGGCTCATAATCACCTTACAAACTTTCTGTTTCTGAAATTCTTTAAAATTCTGTATCCTTTAGATTTTTTCTCATCTAGAAAAATCTTAGGTTTCCACTTTTCACTTTTTTCTAAATTTACCTGCAAGATTTATCTCCTTTTGCTGAAGGATACTTCCTTTGTTAAAGTAATTTTTCTATTTTGCAAATTAATCATACTGGCTTTTCACTTTGCTCTTCTGCTTTTGGAATTATTTACAGGTTAACAAAATTTAGAGTTATTTTTTCATAAGTAACTTTGAAGACTTATTTTCTCATTTCGTTACTGTTTGAACCAAGTATCACTGAAAAGAGGATGGAATTGATGATGAACTTATTCTGTTTCCTCTCCAAGAAGAGAATAGAATCATAATTAGAAGTATGAGATGAGTCACGGGCACATGACTGAATAGTTCTTGAAGTTATACAGAAAGATTTGGAGTATTGATCATTTGGAGGTATTTTCTGAGAAGAGGTTTCATATCTTCATGGATAGACTTCACCTAAGCATATGGGATACCAGCTTGCAATCCAAGCTGGCAGAATGAATAAAAAGAACTTGAAATTGAGAAATAGGAAGAGAGCTTGAGAAGCAATCATACAGTTTCTTCATTTAACACCCAGGGCAAGGGAATTTTGGCTTCAGGAAGGTGGTGGCAACAAATATAGAAAACAGGAGCTCAAACATTGTGAAGTTCAACAGGAGTGGTAATATAAAAAGCAGTAGAGTCAGTTAAAGGATGCCAGGAACCTATGCAATAAAATAGGGGATCAAAAACCATTAAGAAATAAAATTAAAACTTTATGGAAACAATTCTGTTAGTATGGAATTGCACCAGTGATCAGAGAAGAGCAATACTAAAAAAAAGGTCTATTGTCTTCATAAAAGAAAAGAAAATGAAGAGAGAGATTGAGAAAGATTGAGAAAGGATATCCTGGTAAAAGCCAAAATTACATTGGGGAAGAGTTGTAAAGACAATGTGAAGTGAAGAATGCAGAAACCTGCAGTAGGATGAGAATGCCTCTCTCTTCTAGTAGGAAAACACTAATGGAGCCAATTTAACATCAGGACAATGCAGGTCCTCATATATAAAGGGGAAAATAAGCACAGAAATAGCAGCTGAGTTCTGGACATACACCCAGCAGATTTCAATTCAGAGTTTGTTTGCCAATATACCCCAGCCTTTGTTTTCATAAAGAACAAAGACATCCCTGAAGAGCCTGCCATAGAAAATAAGATTGTATTGAAAGCAGATGAGATTAATTTAGTTAAATTAAATGGAAGAATAAACAAAGCAGACACAACTAAGAAGGGGGCTTGCACATTTTGATAAATAAAAGAAGCTAATTAGGAAAGTGAAATCAGCTGTATTGAGGAGCTTAGGGACTTGAATGTGCAGGAAGGTTGGCATTTCTTCATATTAAAGGTACAAAAGTATTCTCTGTAACTTGCATCAAAAAGAGGGAAAATACATAAGAAAAAGTTCCAGTTCTAGATGGAGAAAAAGTTGTCTCAGTAAGGATACTGGGGGCAAGAAATGAGGCTAGAAGTAAAAGATGTATCCAGCGAAGAAAATTGCTAGACAAAACAAAAATGGATTTAACAGGAACTGACAAACCCCCTAAACTCCACTGACTTTGCAAAGACTTCTAAAATGACTAAAATGCCCTTTCAGCACAGTAACAAAAGAGAAAAGGAAAGATAAGTTACTGGGGATGGGGGACCCTGAAAATCAAGGTAAAATAGCTCCTGGTTTGAAGAAAGATTTTCCTATACCTTTTAATAAGGACAATAATGGTGGTCTTGGGGACAAGGCAGGCTGACAGGTGAGGAATTAGCATATCTACAATAAAGCAAAAATGTCAGAGAGATTGAATATACTTGATGGCAGGAATTTTTAAACATCTGTTATCTCAGAGATAGTGTCGTGTTCTGAAACTACTGAGAGCTACATGTAGGACCTGTAAAAAGGGGCTGAAATGTTCTCTAGTCCTCACTGCCAGTAGGGAAGTGCAGATTTCTCTCAGGCTTGAGCGATTTGATTTCTCTCAGAGCTTGGCTCCCACATGCATCCCAAAGAGCAGTGTTGCCATGACTCACTTGCAGCTGTGGTGCTCTCACACTTTACTACCCATTTCCTCCTCCTTTGCTATGGTGCTGCACAAATGCTGTTTCTTTTTGCATGAATGGTGCTCCCACTAAGTCAGAAAAGCAATTAGGGAGTAATGAGCACAGTAAAACAGTGTTGCCACCTCTGGAAGATTCATTTTTCTACCACAGCATATGTGCTAACATGGCACCTATTTTCAAGGTAGGAAATTGTTGAAAAGGAAAAATGAATCAAGAAATCTTTGGGCTCTTAATCTCATCTTAATTGTAGGCAAGGCTGGAGAGACAAACTCGGAGGGATAGGAAAATTAAAGATGCAGATACAGACAAATGGAATAAAAGTCAATGTGAGCTTATTCAAAGTGGCTGTACTAACTAATCTGATCATCTTTATTTAATAAAAGCTGGACTTGGATTTTCTGGACCTGGGAGGTTGCTCCAAATGGATCTAGCCTTGGAATCACCAGGGTGCCACTCACAGTCTGTTGCTACTACTGCCTGGATAATGATGAAAGAAAATTGTTGGACCAGAGGGAGATAACCTACATTGAACTAATTTTGTCTGTTTCAGAAGAATTATGTCACAAAACACAAAGAGAACTAGTGAAATTTTGTGATAATACAAAGTTGAGAGCCTACACTGATACAGGGAAATGTCAAGATCTGTTTTTGCTTGAGGACTAAAAGAGCAGAAGTGGATAGGGTATAGTAACAGGAGGTATGAGGTCAGGTACTGAAGGAATAATTGTGTAACAAAAGAAAAAGAAAAGCTGCATCAGCAAGTGACTGCACCAAGAACAGTCATCTACATGATGCTACCACATAAAAGGAAAATGTGGCTTCAAGGCATACCCGGTCTATTTTGTCCACCCAGGAAAGGATAGAACAGAATAGAATGTTAATATTTTCTTGAAGGTATTGGTGGTACTTCACCTGCATTACTGTGAACAGGTCAGTTTTCTGTTTAAGACAGATTAATTTGGTTTGGATAAGTGATCTGGAAGGCCTAAAAAACCCAGGGAAATGAAGAGTGCAGCTACTTAGAGGAAACTAAAAGCATTTTACTTGTTTAGTATGAAAAAAAAAAAAAGGTCGAGGGAGTATGTGTTTACTCTCCATTAATGTTGCACAAAAGTTCTCAACAGGTGAAGAAATGATCCATTCAAATTAGATGACAATTGTAATTCTACAAATAAAAATATCCACTCTAAGTTAGCAACTAATAATCACAAAGTTAAAGTAAAGTAAAAATGAGTTTGAATCATGATAAGAGATAGAAGAGCTTTATTTTAAGTGTTGGGCTCAATCAACTTTTGTGAATGTTGAAGCTTTGTTCCCATCAGTTTCTTAGCACTGAGCACCTTCAAGCTGAGAATTGAGTGAGGGAGAATGTGAAGGCCAAACACACACAGTCCCGGAGCTAAGAATTCCATGGATCCAGGGTTCAAGAAGACAGGAGTACAAAAGCTGGAACTATCAGAGTGGGATCTCATGCTCTGCTCATCAAAATATGTTCTTGTCAGCATCACTGCTGGTACTAAAGGACAGTTTTGCCAGGTGATTTCAGAAACAGGTTTCTCCAGTGTAGTTTTGTAAGAGATGGATTCCGTCACAGGAGACAACTATCCTGTGTCCCAGTGGACAGGAATAATAATAGGGTAAGAATAAAGGAAGGAAAGAGAACTGGTGTGGCCAAAGATATGAAGAATAACTGAAAACAGCACTTAGCAATGGGGATAACTTACCTTCAGCTATATCACAAAAATGTGGAGTGAAGGCTGTAGAACGGGAAATAGCACAGAAAAAGAATACAAGGCTTGCTTATACTGCTGAACATGTTTATTTAGTAGACAGATGAGTACCAAAACTATAATTCTACATGCAGGATTGTTTATTTTGTACAGACGCACGTATGAGAAGCATTGTCGAGCTCCAGAGCCACATACACATTAGACAGAACTAAACATGCAAATACATCAATGTTCTTACAGGTAAAAGAAACACGAATTTTGATTTCATATGTGTTGCAACAGCACCTTGCTATTCAAATGGAAATCAGAGTCTCATTGTGCTGTATTAGCTGTTATATATAGAAAAGAAAATAGTGGAGAGGATGAGGAGGGCTGACAAAATGCACTAAAAATACCACTTTCCACTAATGCATTCTTTGGCAATGCACCAAGGTGAATATTAATATTTTGCCAAAAGTCAAAGGGTCCCAAGTCTTCATTACTCTTTGAAATTATATTGAGTTAATGTGCCTAATTCTCACTCCTCACTCATTTTATGCTGGCTTTAGGGCAAATGAAGTATTAATGGTTTGCTTTATCTCTGTCCTCTGGGAGATGCCTTTTGGGTTCCCACCTTCTGGAGTGCTTCCTACCAGGTTCTTACCCCAGCCCATAATGTTATGTTTATAGATAGGGTTATACAAAAGTATCTTTAAAGTTCTTTAAAACATCTAGTGGTTTTGATTCACTTGATGCACCTTCAGGATACTTGATCACCCAGCAGTGGTTGTTGAGCACGTGTAAACTTTACCGCTTCAAAAGTTCAGCAATTTAAAAGCTGCCTTCAACTGGGCATGTTTAGTTGGAGACACACAAAATCAATAATCGTTTTTGAAAATTCAGAACACATTTGACATTTCAAATAGAAAGACAAGCTAATTTAATGTTATTATTTCCACATACAAAGTTTTAAGTATGATTGTAGTGTGTTAGATGAAATTACTCTTTCCCCAAATTAGAACTGATAAAAGCATTAATTTCTGCAAATTAAATCACTTTGAGAGATCAGAAGTTGCTCAGCCGCTCACAGGAAGACTGGGTGCAGTTATGTAAGACAAGTATGTTGATTCATACCAATTATGCTATGCATTACTTGGAAGAGTGTTCACAGATTTTCCCCAAAACCAAATTTAAACGTGGGATAGAGGCTTCTGTGTGATCTGAAACAATCATTCTGTTGTAAGGCTGGCAACATTCCCATGTTTGAGGATTGAATGAGCAATGTCCAGAAGCACCAATCCTACACATTCTTTATTTCTCTCCTGCTGAACATAGTATGAACCAGCCCAAAGGCTAATGGGTCATTTTGTTTCACTCCATTCTTGCACCTTCCATTATATAGCAGCATTAGAATAGATTTACTTTTGCTCATGCTTTAATTTTAAGCAGAGTGATGCATAATTACATTGTTTCCAGTGATCAGATCTCTCTGTAAAGTCTAGAACAGAATAGTGTTGATAAATCCTGGAAAAACTGTTGAAGTCCTGTTTTGCTTTCTGAAGGTAAGATTACTTCTCGTGCTACAGAAGTGGGAAGAGCTGGTTAATTTATTTGTTATACACCTGTGACTTATTTGAAGTCCCAAACTCTCACCCAAGAAAAATCTCTCATTAACTTCTTCAAAGGGAACCAAGTGCTCATGGTGCCGTGGCTCTTCCTTTTTCCTTCAGTCATGTGGATGTCTTCCTGTCATAACCATTCCCCTAACTTCATCTTTTTCTTCTCTGACAAAGTCTTAACTCCTTTCATGTCATTTTTCCTCATCATTTCACTTTCTACTTCACTCACTCCCTTTGCAAGTACAAATGCATAATTTCTTGTTTGCTCAGAAAGGAAAACTGCAAGTCCACCTGCTTTTCCATCTTCTTTCCTTGTCAGAGGCTAAGGGCTCCCAAGTACTGCCTTCAATCTCCACCACTTTCCCATCCCCTCTATCATTCCACCCACATCAGTTTTTAGTCCTCTTCTACTCTGCTTCCTCCTTAAGAAATTTTGCCTGAAAAGACTTTTGTGGACATTTACCAAACTATGCCCTTTCAGTTTCACCTCTAAGAACCATGTCTCCCTGACGTAAAACTAAGAACTGGCAATTTAAAAGGTATTTAACCTTATGAACCTTATGAAAACTATGCAGAAGGAAGTCCCTGCTATTCTTCACAGTACTTATCAAAGATAAAGAGATCGTTGGGACACGGGTCAGTGACATCACACTAAGGATGATCCCAGAAGGAGATCAATTAGTAGGTATTTGAACTAGATAAGAGGACCACGTTTGTTTTGTTTTGTTTTTTCCAACAGTCCTCGGGTGCCACAGAGTACTTTGATCAGTATCTTGAAACTCAGTCTTTCAGGCATCACTCTCTTCCAGTACAAACTCTCCCCTTCGCTGAAGTTTGGGCGAAGGGAACGTTTCAGAAGAGAGTGCCTCTCTTCCTCCCCCCGGACAGGATTTGATGCCTCGGGCCGGCCGCTCTCTCCAGCGAGAGCCTGTTCCCTGGGCGCTTTCTGCCCCGGGAGTCCAGGCGCGAATCCCTCGGGAACGCGCCTTCCCGCGGGGCTGATGGGGCCGGGGAGCGCCGGTCAGTCACGGCGGGTCCCGCGGGACTCCCTGCCCCG
>VZRO01003958.1:484899-612194 GCA_013397915.1 Daphoenositta chrysoptera | reverse complement strand
GCGCCCAGACGGGTGTTCCTGGCACCTTCCTCCCGTCGGCCTGGCAGCAGATCTGAAGGGGTTGTACACTGCCTTCGCCGTGGCCTTGTGCTTTGTGTTTGAGCACAGCGGTCCGTCAGGTCGAGACTAAGGGCAGCGCCCGTGGGGCGGTAACTGCGAGGGACGTGCCCGCGCCGATGTCGGCTTCGGGAGCTGGGCGCGTTTCGCGGGATTTTCCTTCCGAGCTGCGCGGCAGACAGAAGGGTATCGACGGGCTTCACTCTGAAATTACGCTTGAAACACACAGTTTCCTTTGGGCCCTCAAAGTGACAGATACCATATGCTCATTTGCATTAAATAAATAAGCGAGGTGCGTGCGACAGAGGAGGGCAGGGCCCGCCTGTCGCCGTGGCTGGCTGCCGGCGTGGCGCAGCCGCCACGTGCCGCTGGCAGTGTGACACCGGGCTCACACGGCGGGTGCCGGCAATTAGGGCTGCTCTCCGCAGACCTAACTCGGGAGGGGTTTGTGCCCTACTTCACATTGTTTTCAGGCCATCCAGGCCACACTGTATCGTTGTCCTGCTTTCAGAGGAAGGTATGCCCCTCAGTTTTTCAAGAATTAAAACCTGAGGTAACCTGCCTTGTGGAGTGAGTTTGGAAAAACAAGACAAGTTTCTGTCTTTTCTAACGGCAAATAACTTTTTGTGGAACATTGCTTCTTTGAGATTTATGTCTACACAAATATGCACCGGTGTAATCAAAATGCTAAAAATTACTGTGTGGACTTCTTTTTTTGTCAAATTAGAAATAGTTTATTGTTGTTCATTTTAAATTCCTTGTAAATTTTAGATATACCAAAGTAGTCCTGGTTGGAATGAACATAGAATCGTGCATGTGGATTTGTGCGCCACAGACTTACACTGATTTTAAAAAAGAAAACAACCCTACTTCAGATGCTTTCTGTTTAATATGTAAGGCATCCTGATCCTTTTCAAACTACAGATGGAGTTATCACGGCTTCATGGCTTGAACCAAAGAAGAACCTTCTTCTGTAAAATATCACTCCTGAATAGTTATTTTGCAGTTCTGCCATAGGAAAATAATAATTGCACACTTGATAAGACAGGGTCATTCTTGATAGAAGCAAAAGTTCACTTGATTTTTCTTTTTCTTTCTCCAGAAGTTTAAAAGGTAGTTGATCCAAGGAAATGCCTATTTTCTGTATTCATCAGTGCAAGGGAGGATTTTTCACTAGTGAATAATGATCTACCTTTAAGAATAGCTTTTGCGTTACAGTGTTTCCCTTTATCTGCCTCTGTTCCAATCTCCCCTCTCAGAAAGTTGTTATCCTCACTGCCCATTATCTATGTACTTCTCTAGACTTATGGACTTGTTATGGAAAACTTACACATATTATCATTTATTTTCATGCCTGAGGCTCTTTCTGGGCATCTTTCCAGAATCTATGTAAGTGCTTTCAGGAGAACTGTACCATTTTGTTGTCTGTCATTACTATAGGATTTATCTTTAACTGTTTGTCAAAAGCTTAAACTGTCCCTGAGCATAAATGTGGCTTTTCAAGGTAGGCGTTGCTCCTGGCATTATCCAGGTTTGCAGTTTGTCCCCACTAGGGGAACAGTGTATTTCTCCCTGTCACACACAATTGTTATGTATCATCGCTCACTTTATTTTATAACTCCCCAAAGTGCGCCAAGTGATTTAGAGAAAAATTAGAAAGCTATGGCCTGAGCTTGGCCTGAAGTACGAGCCTGCTACAAAATGTGAAACAGAGGAAGTGTTGCTGGCTTTGGAACAAGTCTGACTTCTGTGGCCACACTGGCATTTGATAGTAGCAAAACAATCAGTTAGGAATAAAAATGATGCCTTTCCTGCCTCAGCAACCTGTAAAGAGCATGGTCTTTGTCTGCTCTGAATTCCCGCTCTCTTAATTTGTATCGAGAACATAGATTTGAATTATTGTTTAGAGTTGTCTATAAAAGGATAAATTATATATGTTAATCTTATTTGCCTTGTAAAATGATTGATTAAGCTGCATTAAACGATCTGTGGATGATCTTACTCAGCTTTTTAGTAGCTTTATTTCAAATTAACCAAATTCTCTTTGAAAGTGAAATGGGTATTTAAGCCTTATTGATTGTTGCAGTTAATATGAAACAACTCATGGTTGCAGAAAGCTCTCCATCTCAAAGAAAGAGATATATTCTTCACAGTTGGATTGTTAAGACCTTTATATTTTTAAATTGGCAGAAATTTTCTTCTATGTCTAGGAAAATTACAAAGTCTTGTTTTTCTTTTTGAAAGCAATCTAAAGTTTTCTAAAGGCAAACTATTTGTGTTGCAGGGTAGGACCAGGAATTGTGGAAAAATCAAATATTCCATGCATTGCTCTGTTGCCTAAGGCTGAACTCCTGTTTGTCTTTTTTTTTTTTTTTTTTTTTCTTTTCATTCTGAAGACAAATGACTGCTTCCTAGAGATACATTCAACACTTTGTTCTTTGTGAATTGTTGATTTGACTTTCTGAATCTGTAATTGGTCACAGAAGTCAAACATTTTCGTCAACACAAGTGAAATTTCAGGACAGAGGATCCTTTTGGGCATAATCTGTTGAATTTCTGGTATTCCACAGGAGAAGAAACTGTATCTCTTCTATGTTTGTTATATCAGCACACATTTCTACAAGACCAAGGGGCACTTGGACCTAAAATGCAGTCTCCAAATAGTGTTCCTACTTCTAACTATCTCAGTTTGAGTTAACTGTTCTCACAGTGTACACCATGGCAGGGGCTGGAGTTCGGACCTTTATACCCCTTCCATCTCTATACAATTTGGGTTTTTTTTAATGTAAGTCTCTATATTTTTAAGTCAACCTAAGCCCACTGTTTAAATGAGAGGTTCTTTTTCTTGTCCACTGTTGTCATGAGCCCATACAAGAAAGGTGTATCTTCTTTAATCAAGAGGGGTCTTTCTTTTCTGTAGGAACAGAAGATTCACTTACTCATTTTCTGGTCTGGGTTTCATCTTTTCTCATGCAATGTTAATACTTCTAATGTAGCAATGAAAGCCTTAGTTAGAGGAAGGTTATTTTGTTGTCCATAATTTTCCAGCCCCTTTTTACGTGCTGGAAATTGCCCATAAAATGAGATCTGCCATCCTAATCTCAGTAATTTGTTGGTATTTTAGTCACACTGAATTTCCATTTTGCTGTGAATTTTCAATAAAAAGAGTGACCCATTTTTGAAGCTTTAATCAATAGATTGGACAAAACAAAGATGTGCAGTGGGAAGGGATTTAGGTTGAGTACCTCTCAACCTAAGGGAGAGAGAGAGATTGAGATCTACTTCTGAAGGACTGTGAGCATTCGTTGCACTGTGATCATTGGATGGGTGTGGGAAGTTGGTGGAATAGATAACCTTGTGCATGCCTTTCTGCCAAGACTGGAGAGGAGCTTTGAGGACTAGATTAGACCAGATACTGCAGTGTGAGGTGATTAAAGGGGACTCTTGCCTGCAGAAGATTACACCAAGGCTCATGGCAGGACTAAAATTACACGTGAGATCTCTTGATTCAGACTCAGTGTCAAATTTCAAAACATTTCAAAACCATCCTATCTCTAAACATTCTCTCCTATTCCACCTTCCCCATTCTTAGTGTAAGAAGATGCATGTATGTATGTACTTTGTATACAATATATGTCCACACACACACCCTGTCTACACTACAAGTTGCTGTTGCTATTCCTCTCCTGGGACTGTTCTGCCAATTTTTGTTGTGCTTTCCTAATATATAAGCACAAGCTGGAATGGAAGAAACTGATTTTCATTCATGACCTCAACTAATAATTGAACTTACATTTTTCAGAGGTGAAAGGCTAATTCCCTAATCCTGCATAACCCTATGACTAATCCTTTTTAAGATGGAGACCAGAGCCAGAAGAACATAATTGGTTTATATTATTAGAGAGAGCTACCACAATCCCTATGTTTATGTAGCATTCAGGTGCTGTTATCTCTGTCCTTCAGCTTGTCTTTTGCAAGCAGCTGCTAGTTTTGTCACAGCTAGAAGGCCTAGATGGGCTGGGGAGGGAGTGATGCCCTGGCAATCAGGAGGCTCTGAAATCCTGGTGGTGACTGTCCCATGAATCTATCATGGGACTGGCGTTAGCTAACTAATTTTGTTTCTTTGTCTCTTTTGTTGCATTAAAATAGGGCTGAGGAAAGTCTGTTATGTACTTCTTGGAAGGGAATTGAGAGTGAATTTGCTAATGTATTGTCTTCTGTTTAAGTTAATGCAAAGCTGTCACGAATGGTCTAAGCTGCATAAAAACAAGCCTGTAGCTCTCTGCCAATACCAGCAGTAACAGATGGTCTGCTTCACAGGGTTGACCATGCATTTGACATGAGCTGAAATTTGGAACCAAGGAATAATATGGTTTGATGAATTGAATGAGTTGAAAACTTAAATACAACTTTTTTTATAAAGATAGAGGTCATGTTTCATTCTTCAGCACCAGTTTCCACCACTGTTGTCCCCAAGACAATATGAACTGTGCTGTCTTGAGCTTTCTCATGGTATCCACTTATCAACTGAGATGTGAAGTATCAGCTGAGATCAGTCAGGTGGCTGATTCAATATACACAAAACCCAGTTACAACTGCCTTTTTCCCAAAGGAGTGGAAGTCTGGCTCCTCTACCCAGCTCTCGATTTTCACAAAAAGCCTGGAAGTATAACAACCTCAAAGCTTGAGGCTAGGACTCAAATCTGATGCAATTTAGCAAAAGCATAAAAGTTGTTGGCAGGGGCTAAGAATAGGCCAGATATGTTAATAGAAGCCTGATTATCTTAAGTCAAGTTTTCCTGGGAAGTTTAGGTTACAGTGGTTTAGGTTACTGTGGTTCTACAGTAATAGGACACTTCCATCAAGACTACCAAGAGCTGTATCCATTTGTTGTTCCTCTCACATATGTTCTTCTGTGCCAGGGAAATAAGAACTGGGACTGGAGCTGGAACATGATGGACCCCTGGAAATGAAATATGAGTCAGACTTGGTGATTGCTTCATTAGAATACATAATTTTCTGATAACCACCATCATGTCAACCAAATTATGTCCTGAGCTGAATTATTTTTCCCACTATTACCTATGATTCATAGGTAGTGGGTTGACCCTGGCTGGATGCCAGACACCCACCAAAGCCTCTCTATCACTCCCCTCCACAGCTGGACAGGGGAGAGAAAATATAATGAAGGGTTCATGAGTTGAAGTAAGAACCAAGAGAGATCACTAGCCAATTACCATCACAGGAAAGACAGACTCGAATTTGGGATATTGTCTGGATTTATTACTAACAAAATCAGAGCAGAGTAATGATAAGTAAAACCAGACCTTAAAATACCTTCCCCCATCTCTCCCTCCTTCCCAGCTCTACCTCCAGCCCCCCAACAGCTCAGGGAGACAGGGAGTGGGGGTTATGGTCACTTATCACATGTTGTTCCTGCCCCTGCTCAGAGAGAGGAGTTCTTCCCCTGCTCCAGCGTGGGGTCCTTCCCACAGGAGACAGTTCTCCATTAACTTCTCCAGTGTGACTCCACCCAACAGGCAACAGTTTTCCACACACTGTTGCAATGTGGGTCGCTCTTCCATGGGGTGCAGTCCTTCAAGGACAGGCTGCTCCAGTGCGAGTTCTCCACAGGGTGCAAATCCCACCAGGAAATCTGCCCCAGCATGGGCTCCTCTCTCCATCGGTCTGCAGGTCCCCACCAGGAGCGGGCTCCACCACAGGTCTTCCATGGATTCACAGCCTTGTCTCAAGCATCCATCTGCTCCAGTGTGGGGTCCAGCTCCTCCATGGGCTGCAGGTGGATCTCTGCATCACTGTGGACCTCCATGGGCTCCAGGGGCACAGCTGCCTCACCATGGGCTGCACCACAGGCTGCAGGGGAAATCTCTGCTCTGGTGCCTGAAACAGCTCCTCCCCTCATCTTCCACTGATCTTGGCCTTTTCCTCTCACGTGTTCTTGCCCCACTCTTCTCTGGCCACAATTACATCCGTTTAATAACTCTTTTTTTTTTCCCTTCTTAAGAATGTTATCATAGAGGTGTTACCATCATTTCTACTTGGCCAAGCCCTGCCCAGTGGCACATCCATCTTGGAGTTGGCTGGCATTGGCTCTGTTGGATATGGAGGAAACTTCCAGCAGCTTCTCACAGACGCCACCCCTGTAGCCCACTGCTACAAAAACGTGGCCATGCAAACCCAGTGCAGCAAGAGTCTGGCCCTCTGATTTTGATAATCAACAGGACCACCAGTGAGTCAGCAGTAGCTGAGTTTGCAGTGCCATTCAGTTGCAATGTAAGACGGATCGTGTCCCTCAGGGCTGGGAGACAGAACAATAGATCATGGTGTAAATTGAAACTTATGTCTGGATTCATTGCTTTGCCTGAATAACAAAAGCTGACCCACTGGATAATCTACCTGCAGGGGCAATGTTATGTGTCTGTCTTCAGTGGCAAAGAACGTAAAGGCTAAACACCACTTCAGTTACTCTGGACTGCTTAAGAGGAAAACATTATTGTAACAGATGAAGTGGTGCAGTGCTCTTGTGATGGCCTTCCTTCCAGGTGAGTTTCATCTATTAAAGTTATTGAGGTGGTTTTATGTATATTAAATAATTCACTGCACTGGAGTCTTCTGCTGCTTAATGTTGAAAATATACATGTAGTTTAGGATTTTATTGTGTCGGTTTCAGAACGAGCTAAAAAAAATTCCAACTACTTTTTCATCTGGGTGCAGTAATAATCTTGCTTTTCTTCTGGCAGTCTACTAGCACAAAGGACAAAATCACACAGGACAAAGCTATATTTATGGTAAATGTTAACTATTCATGCATTGACTGGAATTCATTAACTGTACAAAATGCCTGGAGGTATGTTTGTGGAAGTAGCTCAGAATTGTTTTTTAACTCAGTATGATTATTAGCTCAAACAATAAGAAAGTAAATACTGTCAGAGTTGGTATGGCTGGCATGCAGGATATGACTGAAAGCAGAACAACAAACGAAGAATTCAGTAAGCAATTTGGAACATACTGGGGTGACATTATGTTTAAAACTAACATAAAGGAAAGGAGTGTATCTAGCTTTATGAAGTGAAACTTGGCTGGCAGTAGATGAGGGCTGCATGCGTTACAGGGAAATAGTATGGGCCATGGATGAAAATTTGGAAAGGAAAACATGACAAAAATGGCCTTTTTTTCTCGTTTTGAATTTTAATTAGTACATTACTGATAACAAGGTACTTGAAAAATGCACTGTATCATAAGGGGTTAGGCAATTCAAACTCTCATACTTTTAAGCTTTCACAGAAGGGAAGGAAAACCAAAATCAGTTCCAACTTTTAAAAGTAAGGTCTCTAAGGTAGGATATGAAGAACAATAGAATATATAGTCTTTTCCACTCAAAATCTCAGAGGGGCCACATTAAAAAACCCACCAGTACGCTAGTGAGATATGCAAATTGACAATACACCATTCTTTTGTCAGGAGAAGCCTAATAATCATTTCCCTGCCCGTTGGTGTGGGCAAAACTTGATCCACTTATGGAACACATCTGTCCTTTAGAGATAGTAAGTGGTCATCCAAAACGGTGCCATAGGGTGGCGCAAAAAGGATTGGATTCAGATTTTACCAACACTGATTTTGCTGTTTGTCTGACATGTGATTTGTAACCTTAAGCTACAGTTTCCTGGAATTCTTTATATGTCATGTCCTTGATTTTTTTTTTTAAGGAAAAACCCCAAAAGTTGAGTACTCTGTCATTCAGGATTACTGGCCTTCCTATGGGCTGTCACTGATAGTGAACATTATATATTTAAATCTTCTCTACAGCTTTCTTCAAACTGATGACATCACAATTGGTTGTAATTCTCTTTTTTTTTTTAATCAGCATTAAATTAGTCTGAGGCTATTGAGTTTCATGGCCACTTGATTTCAGCAGAAGATGGGAGAAGCTCAGGAATATGGGTTTCATTCCAGAGTATGGAAAATCTCTGTTTTTAGGGTTCTAACCTTTCAAGCTGTTTCACCCATATATGTTCCCTTCTGCTCTATCCTATCAAGTTTCTCGACATCTTTTCCCTTTGGGTGTATCATATTTTAATCTCTTTTTCTACCCCCTCATTGCATGATTCCTATTTGCTTTCTCAGACAGTCCTTGTGTCCCCTTTGGGAGCTTCTTTGAGGTCCCAGGATGTCCCTTTTCTCATGTGCAGGCAGTCTCCTTGCCTAACAAAACCTAGTTCTCCTTTCAAAACCACAGAAGTTTTGTTTCACCCTTTTCCCTGTTCCTATGTCTTCCCAATCTCACCACCCTTTTCCTGCTTCAATATCAATCAGTCCTGTATTTTCTTTCTCCCTTGTTGCTAATCCCTTTTTCTCTCCCCAGGTACCTGTCTGTACCTCATGTTATCTCATCTTACTGCTTTGCTCACTTCATTTCTGAAAGTCTAGCCTAGGCTTCTTGAGGAGGCTGGCCCCTGTACCAGCTTTGCCAGCCAGATTGGCCTGACTGACTGGCTCCTCTTGCTAGTCCTTCTTTTGACTTGCATTGGATTGATTTTTGTCCTCCCCAGACTACATGAAGGAAAATTTCTTTGTGTGTTCTAATGGTGTTTGCATCGTTTTAGGGAAATGAGAACTTAGGAGTTTTTTTGTTTTGTTTCCAGTCATAAACCCAGTCCAGTCACTCTCAGGACAGAGGTTTCAGGGGAGACTTTGGGAAGCAGCTTTCTACTGAAGCATGAAAAATCAGGTCAGTGTGAGCAGTATGGAGGGGATGAAATACATTCAACCACTCTGCTAAGGTGGCATTTGTGATAGTCGCAGAGTGGAGAGAGAAGAACCTCTTCATGTTTGGAAGGATTCCTCCAAGTGGGATTCCCCCATTTTAGCCAGCACTAGAACTTGAGAAAAGCTCATACATCTTCAAGGAGAATAGAAGCTATGGACAAGACTGCCCTGTAACTTTGGAGACGACATGACATTAGCCTAAAATTTGGGTCCAAACAGCTCAGTTCCATAGGATGCATCAACAACAGGGGGGGATGGGGTGGGTTGGATATCTTCTTGAGGGTCTGTAGCAGAAGGGTTGGTGAGCTTTGAGATTACTTACTATATCTTCTGGGAAAAGGAGGTAGAGGAGAATAGCAGCTCCAGAGCATTCTCTCCCAAGTGTCTGTGCCTAACAACAGGGTCTGTGATCTGCAATCTTAGATCCATATATGTGTATGTCTTTCTGCTTTGTCATTTTAGACTCTTTTTTTTTTTTTTTTGGCCAGCCTTTGGGACAAACTGGGCCCTTTCTTTCAGTCAGTTTTTTAGTAGCTATGATTGTCATTTCTTGGCATCACAGTCCTTCTGTCTCTATATTTATAGTAGAGTTTCTTCATCTCCAAATTTGTGTCTCAATGTTTGAAGAAGCTTTCACAATTTTACAGGAATTTCCTTTACTAAAAACTTTCCAATCTTGGGGGTTTTTATTTTTTCTTTTTTCTTATTACACGCTAGCATAATTTTAGAAAGCTGTTTTAAAGACTTCCTCAGAGACCCTTGAAATTACAGGCATTTTCCTGTCTTTTCCCCTGTGTTTGAAACATGATGGCTCACACTGTTATATAAGTTCCCTGTTTCAGTCTTGCCTTTATGACTGTGGAGGCTGCATTTTTTCAGAGACCATGGGACCAAGTAGGTGAAGCTGGAGGAGGATAGGCTAATGGATCTAACAGAATGGCAGCATTTATACTACCGTGTGCAAGTCCTAACTAAAACTGTGTTACTGGAACACGACCAAGCAGTGAAAAGAAATCTCATTGGAAAGGTTAGGGAGCATGCTGGCAGACCATAGAAGAGTTCGGGTTGGATGGTGGTAAACTTCCCAGTCTGACCATTCATGAGACCCTCTGGCAGTCACACTCCCAAAGCCACACTGGGACTGAAGTCCCTTCACAGCAGGCAGCTCCAGTAATCCAACTGGACCCTGCTTTACTCCAGACACAACCCACACTCACACACAGGCATACCAGGTTTCCTTACCCCAGTTTTTAACCCCAGATTCGACCACACGTTTTCCATAGCAGAATCTCAGATATCTTGTTCCATAAAACAATTTATTAGTGGTGCAGTAACAGAGAAACAACCCAAGCTGGTGCCTTCAAGAAGGGACCCCAAAGAAAGTAACCTCCAGAGCATTTATACCCTCACAGTCCAAGCCCGTGAAAGCCTCAGCTCTTCTTCCTAATCCTTCAGCTCATGCTGTATCTCTGAGTGTCTGGTCACTTGTCTGGGCCACAGGTCCCCATGTCTTTAGTTATGCAATTTCCAGGAGTTCATGGCTTAGGCCTAAAATGTCAGACCCCATTTTCCTAGTAGGATCATTTAAGTATTGAAAGATGGCAATAAAATCTCCCTGGAGCCTTCTCTTCTCCTGGCTAAACCATCTCGGTTCTCTCAGGCTGTCTTCATAGGAGAGGTGCTCCAGGCCTCCGATCATGGTTCTCCTCTGGACTTGCTCCAAGAGGCCCATGTCCTTCTTGTGCTGAGGATCCCAGAGCTGGACAGAGCACTCCAGGTGGTGTCTCATGAGGGCAGAGCAGAGGGGCAGAATCCCTTCCCTCACCCTGCTGGCCACACTGCTTTGACACAGCTCAGGATATGATTGGCTTTCTGTGTTGCCAGCTCATGTCCAGCCTGCCATCCACCAACACCATTAGGTCTAAGATATGCTCTTCTTCACTGATTGTATTGGTTTGAAAACAAACCAGTGGGAGACCGTAAATCAGAATAAAATTCAATAGGGAAAATTAAAAATAAGTGAAATAATACAAGGAAAGCACTGACAAAGTCAGATACAACCTGACACCCTGTTGGGGTGGTGGTAGCAGTCCAAACGTAGTAGCTCAGTTGAAGCGGTGATTCAGCAGTCTGGTCTCCAGCTGAAGGTCCAGTGGTAGCTCTTGTCCTCTGGGAAGCCAGTAGACAGGGCTCCTGTGGTGTTTGCAATCTCACCTTATATCCAGGATGGAATGCTTGTCTCCTCCCTCGGGGCGGAGCATCCCACAATGGGATGATGCAGTGTTGCCAGTCATGTGGTAAGGCCTTGATTGGCCATTAACACAATATTGTCCGGAATGGGTTATGTATGAGTCATGTGGCAAAACCCATTAACAGACGATAGTCCAGAGGGTGGAGGCAAGCAACACCACCCACCTGGTGTCAACAGTTCATGTAGATGGTAGTAGAATACACTGCAACCCAGGACACTGATATAAAATCTTCTTGTCTTCTGTGAGACTGGGAAGGCTTCAAAAGAAAGGAAAGAGTAGCCTAACATTGCTGTGTTGCAGGACTCTCCTGGTTTTGTAACTCCTACAGAAATACTGCCATTTGTAATGCCTGCAGGAATACACCAGTACTTCTATGTTGCCATGAGGTTTTGGCACTTGAGTAATAGCGGCTATGAGCCTTAATCTGCACTTTGCTAGTTCTGCCTGCTCGTACTTCTGGTACTGCTATCTCATGTCAGATAGCAAGTCTAAAGCAGAATTTTTAACAACTTTAGTTGTTTGGGGGAAAAAACCTCAAATGTTAGACTGAAATAAAGTATGTGCCTCTAAAATTTATGTTTGTGTCAGAAAAGCCTTTCTGAAATTCATGTTTGTATAAAGCAAAGGTTTTCCTGGGACAAAGTTCCCTCTGATAGTTTTTAATATTGAGACTCTAAATCATTGTACATGAAGTCAGGATCAGGACAGGGCAATGGATCTTCTTCAAGGCTCTCACTTTTTCCTATTGGTCTTGTGATGTGAGAACTTGCAAAGGTCCAAGGGCAGCCTACTGATATGTTCTTGTACTGGTTATGTACCAGCCTGCTAAGCTTTGAATTGCTATAGTCCACACAATTTGCACAGTCACCAAAATCACCCAGATCATTCTTCAGGCAGGAAGTCAAACTCAGCTTACCTTCTAAATACCCTTTGCATTTGTTGCAATTGATTAGAATTCACGCCAGAAGTTTATGGGCCTATTATAACACACATTTTCAATAATTTAATTCAGAAGTGTTATTTTAAAATGTATATAGTAAGAAATAACATCCTTCCATAGAGTTTACACTAAATATTCACATACATACATATTGTAAATTAGCTTATGGTAGTTTGGGCACAAAACACACACAAACACCATTGCAGCCTGCATAGGCAATTACAGATTGATTGGATATGGATGGCACAATTTCGGAGTCACTCTTGACCACTTTTGGAGCAGAAAGCTGTTGTCTTCCTATGTGTAATGCTTACCTTGCCCTAATGCTTGCTGTCTTCCTTCTGTAGAGCTACCCACAAAATTTCATCTTGTTCCACCCCAAGTCCATGATTTTATTCACAGTTGTTTTAAAAAGCCTTGGTGTGGCACTGCACAAACATGCAGTCTTTTAAAATGCAACTCTTACTTTTGTGTACCTAACTTTGCATTTCAACACTTGGAATAGTACATCCTATAAAAAGACAAAATCTTATCCATGTGCATTTTTATATTACTACACACCTTTGTGAGTTGGTGATCTATTAATCATATTCATATTAATAGATTAAGATATATCCTCCATCAGTAAAAAAACCAGACAAGGCAATCAACCTATAAAAATATTATATCTATACCATTTCAGATATGATAATAAAATGAAATTAAAATCAAGTGAAATGAAGTCAAGGAACTTCTAATTAAATATATTCGTGGTGTTTGAATAGATTCCTTTTCTGCTCTACCTCTGGCAGATAAAGCAGAAAGGATTGTTATTAATAGTTATCCAAGTTACTCCAGCTTAAATATTGGTATTAATAGTTATCCGAGTTACTCCAGCTTAAGGGTTGCTATTAATAGTTATCCGAGTTACTCCAGTTTAAGTATCTCTCTCCATAGGATTTTCTAGTGATCTTAAAGGCCTGATTAACTGCATGTTTGCTTTTTTATTTTACACAATTCATCAGCTAATATAGCTATGCTATTGTTTATAAGTACACAATTAACTTTTATTATCTATTTCTTATCTATTATTTATAACTGGTAAGTTTATCTTAAATTAGCAGTTCTTATATATGCATAGGCTTCTACTACCTTTGCCTTCCTTTTGTTTAGTTGTTTTGTTTGGTACATTTTTTCATTTCCTTCTCTGTACTCTGAAAAAAATACTAGTTTTCACATGTCACTTAAATTCAGACATTATAGTGTTAACTTCAGTATTCAAGAGCTAGATCTTTCCAAGTTCAGTGAAATAGCTGATCCCTCTTATCTCCCTCCCACTGAAGGGTCACACCTAATCCACCTTACTTTCAACTGTTAATTACTTACATATTCTACTTTGTCCTTTTTATTTTTCCCTCGATTTTGTAGCCAATGGAACACCCCCTTCTAGGCTTCTTTCATGCACCTCCTCACATACCTCACGGAATTTAACAATATTCTCTGTGAATTTGAATGGCTCATTTTCATTCTAATTGTATGGCATTTTCTTGTCTTGTTCTGCAGTATTAAACGTTTTAGCTACTCTAGCAGTTAGGTAATCTTTTGTATGTGGTTCTCTTTTTTTTTCAAAACTTTTCAGAGTGAATGTTAGAGGAGTCTTGGAGCTGGTGCTGCCTTTTCTTTTATTGTTTTCTACTTCTGGGATTTTTACCATATTTGGCTCTCCTATTCATACAATGCCTCACTCTTACCCCTCTTTCTTAAGTCCAATTGCTGCAGGTCATCGTTAGCAAATGTTAAAGCCCTAACTCATTCTTATGTTTATTATCTCTTTGAGCCTTTTGTTCATCTCTCAAAATTTTCCTTGCTTATTCGAATCTCTGTGTTAATTCAGCCAAAGAAGTGGTTCCCAGTCTGATTCAGTGGTTGCTGCTGCTCTAGCTGGGTTCCCCTGCTGTTATCCCAGTGGTTTTCCCTCATTTAACCCATCACTCCATGAAGGTATGCCTGTTTAACAGCACTCTCATTTTTCTAATTGGTTTAATTGGCTTGGAATTTCAGTTCCTTGCGATAGCAATTTGCTTTCCCACCTCCATCCCTTCCCATCTACTACAGTATTGTTGCTTAAAAGAGCTGTTGGTTTCCTCTGCATGTCTGTCAGAGCTGGGTTTGGAATAATGCACAGTGTGGTGAATAACAATGCAGCTGTGGTGAGTTCCTCTCCGGTTTTCCCAGCACAGTTATTATTATCAGTCCCTACGCTGGCTTGGTCTGGATCACTGTGTCGCTCTTCATTTTGGTGTTTCAGGTGTTCCAAAGAGCTGTAGCAAACCCGCTCTGACTTTGAAACTGTGCTTACAGAGTCACTCTGTGTTCCACTCATCCTTTAAGATCAGCCCTGGCAGGAGAATAGTGGGGGTCAGTAGCCTGTCTGATTCCAGAATTAAAACCTGCACCTCTGGTGCTGGCTTTTGGTTTTCTCTCATTCTGCTACCTCTCACTGAATTCCAGGAGATTTACTTAGCCATTTGAGTTTACAGGGTAAAGAAACAGCCTTCTGCTTTTCACAGCCACAGTCCTATCTGCTAAATCTGACACTTCCTGGTTTGGCAAATTCTTCCAAATTGAAGCCTGTTGTTCAAAAATGGCTCCATTTAAGTGCACTTGAGCAGTTGCCACCAAGCATCCGGGAAGTGGTGGCATCCTCACAATGAGGCTCATCATGTTCTAGTCCAATATGACAGGGATGCTCTCAATCCTAGATGCACGTGCAATGCTGAGTTGTGCAGCAGCTTTGGGCAGATGCTCGGTCCTGGTTGAACATTGTCTCACAGCCAGGACTGGCAACTGCTGCTCTCTTCCACTGGTCCTTCTCAGTCACTTGGACTTCAGTTTTGCCTTGAAAAATACATCCCAACAGAAACAGGCAGAGTGGCAGAAGGTCTGCAAAGAGGAGCTGGCGTCTGATCTCAGAGAAGGGATGTAAATATGAGCAAAGTTGCTGTTTCTGTCTTCAGCCAGTTGCTGACCTGCTTCTTTCCTGTCAGTGTGGCCAGCAGTGGGCTGTGAGAAGGGTGGGGGGAGAGATCCCGAGGTTTTGGGAGTGTAACTGATTGGTTATAAACTGAGTGCTTTCACACATTAATATTTAAGCAGCGTGTCCAGAAACAGCAAAGGAAGGTTAAGTTGTATTTTAGTGCAATACAGATTTGAAGAGGTGTTGTGAGACCTCAGTGGCACAACAGATATGAAAATGTGGGGTTTTTTTGTTTGCTCAGTACTCAAGGGAGTACCAGCATATAAAATCTATACATTTTTGTGAATGGCTGAAGGTACATTAATTCCTTCGTCAGTTTCACAACCTATTGCAGACAGATTTTAGTGAAACTTGTTACTGTGCTATTAATTATTAAATGAGACCATATTACCCCTAATGGGCTTGAACCATCACTAAGACTATTTTAGCTTTGATTTTGACCATGCTAATAATAGTCTCACCTGTCTTGTTGCATGGCACAATTACTCTAATGTTTTACTTCCTGACTACTCTAGAAGCAAAACTTACTTTGGTAACATAATGGTAGGATGTATACAGGTTGCAACACAGTTTTGATCTATGTTCCCTTTCCAAGTGCCATTATATCAAATCCATTAAGTGCTTACAATGCACGGGCTGAAAAAATGACTATCAGAAAAAAACCAGAGGTGCCATATTTCTATGTCTCAGTGACTCAGCAGCAGATCTACTGAGTTCACAAACAAAAATCTATTTTTTTAGTTCTGCAAACTAGGTTTCATCTCTGATAGTCAACGGGGCTCTTGACTTTACAATTATCAGCACCACTAATATAGAAAACTCTTTGAAATTATCATTACCATGCTGTGTTCTTTTCACTGCATCTAAATTGCTCTGACAGTCCCCTGTCTCCCCATAAAGACATTTCTGAAATTATTTGAGACTGTGATTAGCCGAGACAAACCTTACCTTGATTTCCAGAACTCCTGTTGAATAAACAGGATTTGCAGTTAAAAAATCCCATAGTTTTTAAAGTCTGGAACTAAGCAATAACAAAAAGAAAATGCAGAACTTCAGTCACCCTGCAGATTTCGTTAATACTGAAGTTAATTTAGCACCAGTTATAATCCAGCAAAGAAGTATTTATGTTTGAATATGATTTAGTTTGACTGTGACTGAATACCTTGGCAAGAAGTAAATGGTCCTCTTTCTAGTCACCTTAATCCCTCAGAGCAGAGACATGATGTCCAAATGGTATTCTGGCTTGCTCTTCCATATATGCTTTAATAAGCTAAAAAGACTTTTTAAAAATATAAATTAATTACCTTTAGGCAAGAGATCAGTATTGTCACTGGCAGAATTCATGCAATTCATCTATTTAATCACAACCATTTTCACAAACTGATGGACGTACATGTAGCAGGTGTAGAGGAAGTACACTCCCTATATAATAGCTGTCAAGTTTAGACAGCAGCTGGATCAGAAGAAAAAAAATTGAATTCCTGTTTCTTCAGAAGCACCTATTCCTTTCCACTAAATGGCTATGAGGATGGATCTCGAAAGGCAATGATTTTGTTTTTCTTAATTTAAAAAAAATGTTTTTAAAGGGCACTACAGAGAGTTTGTTACTGCTTGTGGACTCTTCTCCAGCTTTAATTTTTTGAGTATACAATAAAAAGATAACAAGGGTACTGTAGGGCTTGTGTTAAATTCTCTCTCTGAACAGGCAAATAACTCCCTGTCCTCTGAGCTCTGAGTTGTGTTATTCTGATCTGCTCCCAGCATTGCAGCACACCAAAAACTCCACCATTTAATACGGTTTTGCAGGTTTTGTTAGTATACACAATACAGCTTCAAGGTTTTCCAAAGACCGTGTAAAACAAAGTAGATAAAATTTCCCCTCTGTAGGATTGCTGATTGTGGATGTAAAACTGCTCCCAAGGTCTTCTGAAAATGGATAGGCTGTAGCTGTGGTTTCATTGCAAAGGGTTCAAGCAGCTGTTAGCTCTGCTTTATCTCCACGTGATATATCATGCTGCTCTGGGCACTTATTTTTCCTGTCTCCATCATGCGCAGCGTGCCTGTGACTTTTCCTTGTCAGGCAGAATTAAGTTCAGGGTGCTGTTGAAGCTAGCAAGCTTTTTTACATGCCAGAATATTGGAGTCTAATAAATTGGTGTAATTTACACAAGAAAGCAAGAGTGATGAGAGGTGTCAGAAAAAGTAGCCAACAGGGAAGTATATGAAAATAATTCAAGACTGCAACAAGACAAAAAGTTGACTTTACCAATGTCCTTTTTAACACCCACCATAGGGTTTTTTGGGCCAGTTTTGTTTTCATCTGGCAGCAAGCCAATAACTTACGCTGTATGGGTTCTTCAGTGCTTCGGAAGACTGAGCTGGAGTCTCATCGTCCTCATCAGTCAGTGAGGAACAATGGGATTTTAATTATTGAATCTTCAGTGCTGATAAAATGAGAAGAGGAATAGAGAGGAAGGGTGATATCTGGGTTCCAGATCTGTGGCTGTTGGTAGTTACACAAGTCATATTTTAACTTCTAAAATAGCACTGCCTTGTTATCTGCGAAATCCTGTTTTATCTTTCTTCCTTTTATTACATGAAGTTTGTCATTCTTCTTACACCTTCAGGATTTTGCATAATGATGTCACTTCTGAATATTTCATCTCCTCAATTGTTAAGTTTTGCCTTTTCCAGTTGCATAGCAGAGCTGTTTGGAAAGTTCTACCTCACCTGCCCTGGGAATGCTTTTCTGAGCTTACTGGTACAGTCTGCCCATCTCTTTTTATTCAAGTGCTTCCCTAAAAGTTACTTCCATTCTTACAAACAGTCAACCAACTACCATTGAGTAGGAGACACTAGACAGTCACTCCACATAATAAAAAGATTTGAATATGCAAAGAATTGTTTTAATAATTTTCCTCCTAGAATGTATGTCTCCCTTTCCTTATTGTCTAACCTTTTATCTCTTTCTTTAGAGGAATAGTTAAGATTACTTCTGTTCAGAACTAATTCCCATGGAATTTCCCAGAGATTGTTAGAAAATTAAAAAAGCTAATAATCAATAATGTTGGGAATGTGATAATACTGAAAATGGAAGTAGGAAGAACCCCGAAGTCAGACAAAAATAATCTCATTTTTATATCACTATAGTCACATTTTAATAGCTCATGTCACATACAACACCTACTTTTAAGAGTCCTCATATTTCCTCCATTATACTAGCTTTTCATTACAGCTTTTCAAATTTAAATTCGTATTTGGACATGAATAGTGAGTGTATACAGCATTCTGGGTGAGTCATGTCTTATGCAATGCTTCATGCTCCATATGGGAAATTCCTGGACTGCTTTACTGCAAGATAACCTTTTTCACTTTGGTGGCTTATGCTTATCCTGAAGAATAATCAGTTTCATCTCTTTCATTTGCTTCTGGTAGATGACTTTTCAGCTTTCAGAAAAAATTCTTATTAGTTGATTGGTACCCAGAGTTCCATTTTGCACCATTCAATGCTCAACATATTTTGGTTACCGAACCACCCAGGTCTTCCTCTGTACCTTTGTATCTTCTACACTGCTAATACCAGCTCAATTTGTGACCATGTCAGTGTATTTATCCTCTCTAATCTCCTTCCAGTTTGTCTTCCTTCAAGAGTGTTTGTTGTCACTCATCCCTTTGCCAACATGCAGTTTTTACGCCTCACTTGCAAAACAACTTATAGACCACTTGAAAGGCATGAGGTTATGAAAGTCTCCACTTCCAAATCCAACAGCTGGCAAAAGTTCAACATGACTGCAGAAAAGAATGGATGGCATGACACAGTCCAGAAAATGTGAGGCGAAGAGCCAGAGACTTCTTGCACAGAGTCTGAACCATTGCTGTAATGTGCATAGGCTCATTGCAGAAGTGACTCGTCTGAAACCAAAGATGGTCACTTTATGTAGCAAAGTGATGGAACAGTTCAAACGTAGCATTGTTCCCTGAACAGAAGATTACAGTGAACTGGACACCCCAACCATTCACAAGAAAACCTCAGGAGCAGAAACTGTTAGCCTGATAGTGTCTTACCATGGGAAAAGTCACTGGAGGAGAAACATCAGAAGGTGCAAAACTATGGCTATGTTGAAGAAAGGCTTTCAATACTCTCTTCTGTAATGTTCTTATAGAGAGGGGATAGATCAGCAGATAATACAATAGGTAGAAAACTGCCTGAAGAGCTGAGTGCCAAGGATTGCGATCATGGCAGGAGGTCTAGTTGAAGGCCAATAACTAATGATGGACCCCAGGGGTCAACACTGGTCCAGTTTTATTCAACAATTTTATTAATTAACTGGATGCTGGGACAGAACGTACCCTTAAATTTTGCTGATGACACAAAACCGGGAGGAGTAGCTGGTATGCCAGAGGGTTGTGCTGCCACCCAGAGGCATCTGGATGGTCTGGAGAAATGGACTGACAGGAACCTCATTAAGTTCAATAAAGGGAAGTGCAAAGTCCTGCACCTGAAGAGGAACAACCCCAGGCACCTGTATACACTGGGGGCCACCCAGCCAGGAAGAAGCTTGGCAGAAAGGATGAACACCAGGTTGAATGTAGACCAGCAATTGGCCCTTGCTGCAAAAACAGCCAACTGCATCCTGGGCTGCGTTAGGGAATGTATTGAGGGAGAGGGTGATCCTTTCCCCTCGGCACTGTTCAGGCCATATCTGGAGTGCTGTGTTAAGTGCTGGGCTGCTCAGTACAGGAGAGACATGGACACACTGGAGAGAGTTCAGTCAAGGGATGATGAAGGGACTGGAGCATCCCTTCAGAAGAAGAGAAGGCTTAGAGGGATCTCATCAATATCATTAAATAGCTGAAGGGAAAGAACCAAAAAGGTGGAGCCAGGCTCTTTTCAGCAGTTCCCAGTGCCAGGACCAGAGTCAATGGGCACAAACAGAATCACAGGAGGTTCCTTTTGAACACCAGGAAACACTTCTTTCCTGTGATGATGACTGAGAACTGGAACAGGCTGCCCAGAGAAGTTGTGGAGTCCAAGCACGAGGTTTATTGAAAGCTTTCGAGAGACAGTGGGAGAAAGGTCTGAATAACCTGGTCTGATCCTTCTGTGAGCAGGAGGTTGGGCTAGAGGCCTCATGAGGTCCCTTTCAACCTGAATTTTTTTTTTGAGACTCTCATCTATTTATCTTCTACGATAAGTATTATCTTGGAGATAGTATTCTGATTTGCTGCTCTAACCCATGGCTACTTTCCCAGTAACATAAATTTTTCAAGTACAAAAATGCACCCATGATTAGTTCATTGCAGAATCAGGACAGCAATGGGCATAAGAGCCTGTACATATAATATAGCTGTATGCTGTTTCATATTTCTCCTATGTTTTTCAGATTTCAAATGATGCATCTGATTGCCAGCAACAAACTCAAAATATGCAAAAAAGAAAAGTGAGATTGCCTTCTTATTGTTTCATTACCTGCATTAAAAAAAAAAAAAAAGTTTCATTAGAATTTTTTTTAGTTTTTTAAATTAATTTTATTTAGTTGAGGAGAGCTGAGTATGTCTCTCTCTTCCTTGGTACACCAGAACTAATGCAGCTTAGTAAGAAAAAGAAGACATTTTGCCCAGTTGGTATCCTGTCATCTCAATAGGGAGAATAACTCTGCCAAGTAAGAAAGTGCCATTATTATACATCCTATTGTCTGACCTTGGTTACGTTTTAAGCATACTACAGTCAAGAAATATGTTTTGGCTTGATCATGTCTCATTGCAATAACAGGGCTAGATTTCATTTTGAAAGGGAAG
This sequence comes from Daphoenositta chrysoptera, assembly GCA_013397915.1. Lineage (NCBI taxonomy): Eukaryota > Metazoa > Chordata > Aves > Passeriformes > Daphoenositta > Daphoenositta chrysoptera. The sequence goes on along the minus strand of VZRO01003958.1, from coordinate 591,343 downwards.
GATAATCTGTTTGCTTGCTACCTTTATTGTATATTTTCACCATGGTTGCAGTGAAGAAAAAGGGAGCATTGAAGAGGTGTATATGAGTGATGTGGTAGAAATGACAGAGGTACGCAGTGCTTCATTTGAGTCAATGCAAAAAAGGCAATGTCAGCCTTCACCAGGTACTGAAATTAATTTTAATGACAATATAGAGGTGCAGAGCCAGATAGACCAGAGAAACATTAAAGGCATTTAGATAAGTTAGATGGATTCAATTTGTTCAGACCTACTGAAGTTCACTCTAAAGTCAATAAAGAACTTAACCATTAAAAATTGCCTGCAAGAATTTCTGTAAGTGAAGAGATCCCAGCAGACTTCAGAGAGCAAAATTTAAAATCAACAAGATTAAATTGAATACAGGTAATCATGGAGAATGACTGTTAGGAAGAGGAAATCAAATGCACAAACCTAAAAATGATGAGAAGCTGAAGAGATGCAGAAAAAGGATTTAGGGGCACAGTAAATCAGAAACCAACCCAACAAGTTATCCTGTCAAAGAAATTGAGGCACCGTGCAATGTTTTTTCCAGAAATACAAGTTGTGTTGTGCATTAATAGAAGAGGAAATGATAACATAGGGTTGGGGTTTTTTCCCATCTACTAAGTACTTATCTAAGCTAAGCCTTACTGAAATGCTGCGTACAGTTTGAACAGCATGTTTAAAACGTAGACAAATTCTGATTGCTCTCAGAGCTTTTTCCAAGAATAATTAAACAAATAGATAACATGATTTAAGAGGAAGATCTAAAGAAATTGGATATGTTTAATCCAGGAGGAGAAAACATGAGACAAAGTATAAAGACAGCTCTCTGATTGTAACAAGTTGCTATAAAATAGACAATGAGCAGTTGTTCTCCACATGTGCTATGATTGGAGGAGACAGAAAGAAGTAATCTGATTTATTACAGTAAAGAAAAATTGGTTTTTTTTTTTTTTTTTTTAAGAAAATATTTTATTTGGGGCTTGGAGACAGCTTTCTATGTGAAGTTAATGAAAAATCTAGATTGAGGGAGGTAAACCAAGCTCAGACTGGAGGCTTAAGGTTTGCTACCTGAGAGCTAGATCCTAGCAACCAGGCGAATTTATACTCTAAACCAGAATTTTTGGAGGCTCTTGACTGTAAATCAACGGAGGTCATAACTCATTCATGCCCTCCCACAGACACCCCTGTAAAATGTGCAATTACTTATTCATGTGCCTGGCAATGCTGATGTTGAAGAGAGTGACTGAATGAGGAATGACAAGCTGTGTGAAACATGAAGCCTGAAATCAAACAGAATGTGTATTGAACAGTGAATGGACAGCAAATGGAAATGCAGACTGCAAGATGGCACATCCCTTGCAACATAAAATAGAAATATATTAACATCACTAGTGCTTTTTTCTGCATTATAATTATGTTCTCATTTTGTTCCATTGGCTGTTTGCATCAGACCTATGCCTGCCTATGAAAGACAGTAAGGATGAAATGTTACTGTCAAGGAGGTTTATGTGACAAAAGATGTCTGGGTTTATGGAAGAAAGAAGGGATCTAGGAGTAGAGAAGGAAGAAACAGGCTCTCTCTACCCAATTTAACTGGGTTTGGTAATAACAGAACAACAGGTGTTGGAAAAGATAATTAAGGTATGAAGTTTACAGTATTGTGAAATATTCTATAAAGAAGAATAATTGTATTAGAAAAACACCTCTGATGCTCAGTGGGGAGCAGCTCCCTGCCTGAAGAGTCTTCGGTACTGTGAAATACAATGTATAAGTACATCTAATAAATAATAAATACCAATCAGCTCAAACACTGATTTGCCTTAGGAAGACTGACATCCCTGTGAGTCAGGTATGCATGTGCAGATCTCATGTGCAGAATGGATTTAGTTACTGCTTGAAGAATTGGCAAAGTTTATGGAATCTTGCCTATATGTTCAAAAGAAAATTTCCTTCAGAATTAAGACTGCTTTATGTGTCTATAAATATCCACGTGTTTATGCATACGAGTACATTTTCTTTGATAAGTAGACTGCATTAAAAACTTTTGTAAAGAGCAGAGAATAGGAGTGTGTCATTTAAAATCTCTTTACATTAAAAAAGTTATGAAACATCCAAGTTACTCATTTAAAGAGGGGTGCATTACCGTTTACCGTCATGAAACAAATAATTTTATCAGTGAATTCATGAAATAATTTATACTGTTAAAGGAAATAATGTCTTCAAATGAAGTGGGTTTTTTTTTCTTTCTCATTTTGCTCTTATAACATTTCTTCAGAGGAAAATAGTTCATGGATTATTTCTTAATTACTAGGATGAGAAAAGCTAAGAAGGAGGGTTTACAACAGGCCAGTGTGCCTGTATGTCCCAAAGCCTATCTATCAACATCAACACGTTTGAATGCCCGTGCAAACAGAAAGGATGACCAGTAAATCTAAGGTCAGCATGAGTAATCTCTTTCCTGAAGGATTAATTTCTGGACTCCCAGTTAAGCCAAGAAGCAGAACGATTCTTCAGTTTCATTACATTCTTTTCCACCTGCTTTAACCTAAATACAGGTAACTGGTGGTAGGCTGTACATAAACACAGGCAATAAGCCAGAAGGCATTTGTGTTAATTCAGCACTCTTTGTCATGCTAATTCTTTGATGCCTCAAGTGGCTGCTCTTCCAGAATATCTGCAAGGTGATGTGGAGTATTTATGAATATTTGAAGAAGGTTTCTTGCTCATTGTAATTATGCTGGTGCTAAACAGCTGAGAGAAGCAGATCAGTTTGCTGTATCATCACTGTGCTGTCACATTGTCTTGCAAAGGCCATCAGGGTCTGTTGAACACTGACAGCATTTAGGGTAGTTTAAGACATGAAACATAGTTCTTCTTGTTAGAAATTAAAATTCTGGAGGAAACAGGTATGCAAGATGCAATCTCACTGTGAAACTCCAAAATAAAAATTATGTCAATTTTTATTTGTTGATTTCTATAGTTTTTGTTTATCCTTTATTGGAGGGCAGTATGGATCAATTTAATGAAAACAGGATAAAGCTTAAGAGAACTGTGTAATTCTATTTATCTAAATTTTTAGAATTCATTCTTTAGCATAGCAGGCGAGTGTCTTCTGTACTGAAAACAAGGTGTCAGAGAAACTTAGGGCTGATTCATCTGACTGTGATATTTTCAACTACTGTTGAACTACTTGTTCACCATCCCAGTAATTGTAAATTAGTGAAACAGGTGAGATGGTTTTCGTGATGAAATTGTGGTGGTGGTTTTCTTCTGAAATAGATATTTAATAAAGCTCAAGTGAACCACATCTCAAGAGTGCTTTCACCAAAGACATCTACTGTGGAGTTGAATTAGATCTTTGATGGCCTTCTCCATGCCCACATGCTTGTTCTGGCTGGGTGCAAGAATTGTCCTGGCCTCAACACAGACCTTTAAAGAAGCAGATAAGGGAAGTAGGTTGGCTTTCTAATAATAATTACATGTTTATTACATATTACATACTGTGTTTCATGTCTTAAACTACCCTAAATGCTGTCAGTGTTCAACAGACCCTGATGGCCTTTGCAAGACAATGTGACAGCACAGTGATGATACAGCAAACTGATCTGCTTCTCTCAGGAGAATTTCCTAAATTTAATGATATGCATTGTAGATATGCTGCTTTGAAATTTTTTGTACAGGTACTAGATATGAAACCTAGAATAACTAGTCTCTAATAGGGCAGAATGCAGAGTGAAAGACATTTTGCCTAGATTGACATCTACACTTGTGAAATTGATTTCTCTCTTGAAAGGAAGCCTAGTCTCACTTTCTCTAAAGTTAGGGAAGATGAGTCTGGCTCAGAAAGTGCTAAGACACTATTTCTAATTTTTAAGACCTGTTGGACTGCAAAGATTAAATTCAAGTTAGATAAGGCAGACACGAAACAGAAAAGGTGAGAAAGTGGTCAGGCTGAGGGGGAAAGAAAATATGCACTCTGGGAAAAAGATCTACCTTTGCTAGCTCAGATCAGTGCTCCAGCTGCAGCCCTCCATGATCTGCTGACACAACAGCCACCACCAAGGAGGCTTTTTTGTACTTCTTTCTGGAGACATATTGTACCAAACATATCTGCTTCATAATGCAGCATGTGACAAATACAGTCTCCACATATTTTTACCCTTTGAAAGAAAACAGCAACACAGCTCTGCATAGTTCAGCTCTTTCCCATTTCAGAGACCACAGACACAGTCTCAGACTTAGAGTATCTTAGGCAGGCTGGTAGCTTGTGCTCTTACATTCAGGCACATGCCCCTGCTCACACAAGGGTTGTTTGTTTCTATCAAGTCTCTCCAGGGGCTATTGGGGTTTTTGCCTATGTGTCTTGTAGACTAGAAAAGAAGTTTTAAAACAGATTATGGCCAGTGCCCAAATGCTGATCAATACACATACATGGGGTACATTTTTTTATAGAAACACGGAACTGGGGTCATCAGATCAAATCAAATCAAATCCCACCCTTTGTAACTGAGGTCAACCATATAACTTGTGTTAAACACACAAGATCCCAGATCCCACAATACCCCTTTGGTCCACAGTATTCCTCTGCCATGCTGCAAATATCCTTTAGTAGACCAACTGCCCAGAAAAAAAAAAAAAGCAATATGTCTAGGATGATTCACCAGAGCAGGAACAGTTTGTCAGTGTATGCCTGACACAAATCAGTAAGCATTTTCACCGTGGTCCATGGGATTTTGGAGCTAGAGCCCCAGTAACATTTATGCCTTCAAATGATGATGAGAAAAATCTCATGCACAACATAGCTGGGTTTATCACAAATATGACTGAACTGCAGTCCATGCTGTCAAATTATAGTTATAACTGAAGCTGTATGTAAGGTGAAAAGGTATTTTCTTTGATGACTTGCTAATTAACCAAGCTGACAGATATGTATCATAGGGAAGAGGGTGTCTGACTGGCAATTTATCCTCGACAAACAGAACTGCTTCTCACTCTTGTTTTTCTTTTTTATTTTTCTTTTCATAGCTTCTGATAGAAATGAGTTTTATAGTCAGAACAACAGCTAAACAATGCAGTTTTCAGCAGATAGTGAATAAAAGTTTATGTAATGTCTTCACCATGTTCTAATGACTCATATAGGTGTTAATGATGAGCAAGACACGACTGAAGATCACTAGGTCTCTGGGTTCATGTATTTCATGTTCTATTTCCCAGACTGTCAGTGAGAGTGTGATTATGCACTGCAATCACCAGCGCTCATTACACTGAGTGTCACTGCTTCTCATTGTACTGTATAATGGGCATTGGCGTAATCTCATTGTGTCCCCCACACACATACTTGTTGCTTTCTCTTGCTTGAAGCATCATTGACTGTTTCAGGTCATCCCACAGTTTTCCTGAAATTGGCTGATCTCATCTGTGGCACCCGAGTACACAAAGCTTGGTGAAGTACGCACCAGAGTTAAGACAAAACTGTGAAGGATTCGGTTTGAAATTAATTCCTTTAAACTATGGTGTGGTCATGTGGATGTCTATATGTTAGCTGTGTGTCTAGGCTATGATTATAGTCTGGAGAGACCTAAGGTTCCTTTCAGCTGACTGCAGTTTAGTACATAGTGTTATGTGACATCCTTGAGGCTGCCCAGAATCTCTGCTCTGGGCTGGCAGATGTGATGGTGGTCATACAGCAAAGCTGTGCCCTTTTGGAGTTGGATGTCCAAGTAACAACCCTATACCACCTCAAATAATACTAGAAACATCTGCCTAGGCAGATGAGTCCTATTCGTTAAGGTCAAGGGAACCTGGATAGAACGATTCACTTCATCTTAAAGCAGGCATGTAGAGGTTGGTCGTTCAGGAAGCTCTACTGACAGCATTGACTAGGACTTCAATTCAGTTTTTGGAAGACAGTTCACTGCCTTTGAGTATCTAAGGCATGCTGGCTTGGTACCAGCTACAAGTCCAGAACAGCACAGCTTTTACACAGGTTCTGGGTAGCATTAGTAAATCCCACACAGGTGCCTTAAATAACATGGGGTATCTGCAACAGCACTAGAGCTTCATGTTTACACAGAAAACATTAGCCATGGAAGCCCAGATACTGTGAAGGAAGCTTAATTTGTGTGCAGAGATGCACAGAAATGTCTAAGAATAAAAGCCTGTAATTGCTCTCACCCAAATGTGGTGGGCAGACCCTGGCTGGACACCAGGTGCCCACCAAAGCCACTCCATCACTGCCCTCCTCAACTGGGCAGGGGAGAGAAAATAGAATGAAAAGCTCCTGGGTTGAGATACCGGCAAGGAGAGAGAACTCACACATCATTGGCATAGGCAATACAGACCTGACACAGGGAAATTAGTTTTATTTATTGCCAATCAAATCAGAGCAGGATAATGAGGAATAAACCCAAAACTTAAAATAATTTTCCCCTCACCCCTCCTTCCTGGTCTCAACTTCTTTCCCAGTTTCTCTACCTGCTCCCTGACAGTGGTGCAGGGGGCTGGGGAATATGGTTGAAGTCAGTTCATCATACATTGTCTCTGCTGCTCCTTCCTCCTTAGGGGAAGGACTCTGCACACTCATCCCCTTCTCTGGCGTGGGGTCCCTCCCATGGGAGACAGTCATCCACAAATGTCTTCAATGTGAGTCCTTCCCAGGGGCTGCAGTTCTTCACAAACTGCTCCAGCGTGGGTCCCTTCTATGGGGTGCAGTCCTTCAGGAACAGGCTGCTCCAGGGTGGATCCCCAGTGGGGTCACAAGTTCTACCAGCAAAGCTGCTCCAGTGTGAGCTCCTCTCTCCATGGGGCCAGGAGACTGCTTCCCTAGACTCCCTGGCATTTCAAAAATCCACACTGTTGCAGAGGTTTTAAAGGCATTTAGCACTTAGAATTCAAAACAGAAGGAGCTGCTGTGAACTCATAATAAGACTCAGAGCTATGAGGTGATCCACTTGTTTAATTTATATTATCAAAAAAGGAGGGTTAGATCCTTTGCTGGCATAAGTTGTTTCGGCTTAATTGACGTATATACAGCTGGTGGTTTTTGGTTTGTAGTGCTTAGGATTAGAGTATGCAAGTCTCAGTTCCAGACAACTTGAATAAACAGAAATTAAGTAATAACCTTACAATCTCTACTGATTTTTGTAGGAGCTGGACCAAGGACTTAACTCTTGGACTTGTCAAGATCAGTTCCGAAGTGATTAAGGTGAAACTGAAATAAAATGTCTATACTGAAGCCCTTTCCTATTCTAGGTCTCAATTCTATGCTGAATTGTGCCAAAATCTTTCATTTAAGTAATGAATTTGTCAAGGAAACGGAACATGTGAATGGGCTCGGGCAATCACTCACTGAGATCACTACCATAACTAGGCACCAAAAGGTAACCAGGTGCTGTGTGCTCTGGACTCTATTAAGGAGAGCTGCAGATGCTTCTCAGTCCCAGCATTTAATTAGTTATGAGATCACTAAATGAATGTAACTCAGAAATGTTCTGTGTTGAATCATGCATGATCAGCTGGGAGTAGGATGCACAGAGAGTTATATGTTCTTAGGCCCCACAGGAGAAAATTAGCAAGTTATTAATGCTAAAATTTAAAATAGAGGTTGATCTGACCTTTGGAAAAAAATGTACCTGGTGCAGAACTTTTCTAAACTTGAGGTATACTAAGGCACAGATGTTTCCTAATAGCTCATTAAACTGAAGTGTATCTGTTGTGTCTTTTTGAACCTGCAGATCTACAGAAAATTGTATTAACCAGCTTTCATAATTGACAAGTGAACATCTTTTTCATAAGATGTCTTTCAAATTAAATATGAAAGGAATTGGCCTGGCTTATAAAAACACCTGAATTCAGTAAGAGGTTTTTTTCCCATAGGTTGCTATTAATCAGGCGTCAAGTTATGAGTAATACTTCATGGCTAATTCTTTACTTCTATAATTCCATCAAAGTCAGACACTGTCAACTTACACAAGTGCAGCTTGTCAGCAGTCAGATGTTTCAAAAATTATTTCTAAATGGTGGGTCTTTTATTCATGTGCATGTCCTTTTCCTTTTTACGACATAAGTACTGGGTTTGTTCCTCTCCATTTTTAGGGAAAATTGAATGAGGGAAGACAGGCTGTGCATAATTTTTGGTGTGACATCCTCCAGGCCTTGCCAACTCAAATTCATTATTTAATGTGTCCTTTCTGCATTCTAGCCAAATTCTTATCTTGTTGAAATTCATATGGATTGTTAGCAAGCTTTTTCTTTCCAAACAAAAATTTAAGAAACTGCTGAATACTTCAGCCATCTCTGCATCATCTAAAGAAACTTTTATTAATTACTTTTATATGATCTACTAAGTGAAACTATTTTTTTTTTCCTGCTTTGTTTTTTTATTCAGATAAGCTTATGTCATTCTTTATCCCTTGTCATCATCATGCTCTGCAAATCAACTTGGTATGAATATCTACGGAATTTCAAATTTTTAAAGACCCCTAACACAATTATAACAATCTCTGTATTTTCCTTCTTCAATAGGATGGTTTGCTGTGGTACATCTATTTCAGTAACTACTGCCTTTCATATACCTCTTGGATGATGCCAGAGAGTTGTACCTCATAGCTCCCAGAGTTTGACACAAACTGCAGGTTTTGTTGATTGCATGAAAACATGACAGCACCAGAAGATCCACAAAAGCATCTGGTTGGGAGGGACCCAGACATCACTACTCCAGCCTCTGCCTATAGAAGGGTCAGCTAGGAGTTCAGACCAAGTTATTTCAGTTACTCAGGGTTTTGTCCAGCTGGACCCTGAAAAACCTTCAAGGATAAAAATTCCACAGACTTTATGGACCAGCTTTCCCAGTACCTGTCTGTCCAGATGTCGAAAAACTTATTATATCCAAGTGGAACCTTTCTTCTTACAGTTTATGACCATTGTTACATGTCCTCATGCCATATACAACTGTCAAGAGATTGGCTCCATCTTCTTGAAAACCTACCCATAGCTACTGGAAGGCTGCCATAGGGTCCCCCTGAAGCTGTTTTTTTCTCCATTCTGAACAAGCCCAGCTTCCTCAGTGTCTCCTTAAGGTCAAGTGCCCCATCTACTCTGCTCTCATGAGATCCCACCTGGATACTGCGTCCAGCTTTGGGGTCCCCAGCACAGGAAGAACACTGACCTGTTAGAGCAAGTTCAGAGGAGGGTCACCAAGCTGATTAGAGGGATGGAGCACCTTTCCAGTAGGGAAAGGCTGAGAGAATTGGGATTGTTCAGTCTGGAGAAGAGAAGGTTTGGGGGTGACCTAACTGTGGCCTTCCAGTGCCTGAAGGAAGTCTACAAGAAAGATGGAGAGAGACTTTTTCACATGAGCATTTACTGACAGGACAAAGGGGAAAGGTTTTAAACTGCAAAAGAGCAGATTTGGATTAGATATTACAAAGAAGTTCTTTACTGTGTGGATGGTGAGTCACTATTACAGGTTGCTCAGAAAAGCTGTGGATATCCTATCCCTGAAAATGTTCAAGGCCAGGTTGGATGTGGCTCTGAGCAACCTGATCTAGTGGAAGGTATCCCTACCCAAGGCAGGGGAGTTGGAATGAGATGATCTTTAAGGTCCCTTCCAACCCAGGGCATTCTACGGCTCTATGATTCTACGATCTCCTGAGCATTTTGGTCCTCTGATGGACTTGAATCAGTTTTCTATCTCTGTTTAGACACCCTGAACATCTCTGCTCACTGCTGTCTCCTATGGAATTCCATCTCCAATCTTCCTGAGAAGCCTGAGGTCTGCTGGCCAGAAGTCCTGGCTGTGTGCTCTGCTCCTTGCTTTTCTCAGTCCCCTCAAGCCCTTGAAGGCCACTATTTCATTGGTACTACAGCCAAGATTGTCACCAGTTCTTCCTTGATAGTGAATAGCAGATCCAGGTGTTCATCATGTCTTCCAGAGACATAGACTCCTGCAGCAATCTTCTGGATTGCTCTAATCTTTTGTATTACTTTTCCAGCTGATGTCAAGGAGATTAAAGATACCATTAAAAATCCCCAACAGCAACAACAGCAAAGTCCCAAAAAACCAAAACCCCCAAAAAAACCAACTCCCCCAAAATCCTCTCTGATCCACAGACATCTTCAGCTGGTTTCGCAGTTCTTCCATGGCTGTAATGATGCTGACACAAACCAAATTCTTGTAGTTTATTTAGTGATAGGCATCACCAAAAGGCCCCAACAATTACAGTTAGGCTAATTACAGTTTATATGCTCTTTACATCTAAGCATTGTTGGCTTAAGTGTGTAAAAATAATGTTTACAGACTTTAGCTCATCTAAATGTCATATCATTTTGTTATGCCTAAATAAAGAGTGATAGCACAGATTAGAACCTGAGTTATTTAAAGAAAATCTTGTTCAGAATTGGGCTCTCTGAACATTCCCCTTGCTGTTTCTCTGCTCTCAGTGGATAACAGCAATGCCATTTTTGACAGGGTAACATATGGGCGTTCTGTGGAGTTCCTGGAAGGAGACAACCAGACAGATGACTAAGTACGGGCTTTCCCAGCTGCTTGTATTCGAAACTGTAAAAAGGACAGCACCAGACAGAATCACTTGCCTGTGTGAACACACAAGTGCCATGAGCCAATGCAGCTAAATTGGAGTGTTCACACACTGCGACAGCTGTACTTCTCTAGTGACTTGTCCTCTATAAATATCCCAGGTGGCATCTGAAGTTCATCTTTCCACAGGCAGTCCTTTGCTTGATGACAGTCAAAGTCCTTATGCAATCACAGGATCACAGGATAACTCAGGTTGGAAGGGAGATCAGGAAGACTCTTATGTGCAGTCTGTCGTATCAGCATAAAATGTATTTTAGAGCAGCACACAAATCCATCATTAAACACTGCAGTCAGACTTTGGTGAAGGCAGAGGGTAAGTGGATGGCTCCTTGCCACGTAAACAGGAAAAATCTGACACCAGGAAGACCTAAGGCACATGAATACCTTCTCTCTCCCCATAGAATGTTCCTGGGTTTTCCCTTTCTGTATTCCACAATGAACTTCTAAAACCTAAATCTTTAGAGCAATATATGGGATAATTCCTGTACTCATCAAAATCTTCCTTGAAAATCTGAGCTCCAAAGTTTGGTTTGATAGCTGTTTCATTATATAATATATTATATAGGGTATTATAAATCCCAGTTAGATGTAAGACCTGTACCAGAATTATGACTGAGTCCTCTGTAGTGGAAGAGCAACAACAACCAAAGTTAGTGCAGATTTACGCTGAAGATTTTGAGTTGAAATTATTTTCTGTTCCTTTACAGCTGGTGGGAATGTCTAGCACAAGATAGCATCAAGAGTCTGTTTACACCTCCAGATCTCCTTTAAGTGAAACTTTGGTTGGGAGAGGAGTAAAGGCTGTGGTCAGCACTGGGAGGGCACAGGGAACACCTCCTGGGCTAGAGGAAGCAGCTTTGTGAGAACAAGAACCAGGCAGTCCAGATTGTCAGAGGAGTCCTGGTGTTCAAGCCTGCTCAGTGGTCACCTTCAGACCTTCACCATGGGGGGTGCTCACGCCAAGGTGTAGGGCTATTTGGACAGTCCTCCAGGCTGTGGAGAGATCTCCAATCAGAGCAAATGGCTTTTGGAAACACTGCTGCCTTTTCTGCTGTCACTGAAAGGGGTATTTCTCTGGCCAGGCATTCTCCAACAAAGCATTCAGCAACATGCAGCACCGAACAATACATTCCACAACGATGAACTCTGCACACCTCAGCTGTTGGACTTGCCTTGGGTGGGAAGGAACTAAGAAATTAGGCTGATGAGCATAGAGTAAAAATCTGTCAAGAACAGGAAGAACTGAAATAGGATTTGTGTTTCTGCATGTTTTATTTTTTCAGCATAGTAATTGTGTACTCAAAAGAAAAAAAAGTTATAAATAAAATATAGTAAAAATATAATTAATAATAATTTAATAATTATTTTAACATAATACGATAAAAAGTTTTGCTGTTTTATTTTGAAATTGCAGCATATCTCTTAGAGTACTTGGTGTTCTGAACAGAACACTTCTGAACAGAAGTGGTATGAGAATATACTATTTGGTTTTGTGTTAGTTTTTAATGCTCTATTTGGATAATTAATTTGACAAAATATTAAATGGTGCCACATTAAATCTTGCCTGGTTAAAACAGCCATTAGATTGTTACAGACCTTTCCTGTAACCTGTGTCAACTTAATGTTAACACACCTGAAAACTTAACCTCCAATTTAACCTGTCTCAACACTGCGCTTCAGGACCTGGCTGTCCTATATTCCCTGGGGGCTAAAATCACAGGACCTGGCTGTCCTATATTCCCTGGGGGCTAAAATCACAGAGTGGGGTCCTCATTGTGGTGGTGAGCTCTCTGGACTTCTCCCTGAAAGCTAAGAAGAAATATCAGTGACCTACAACTGGGCTTATGAAACTTGGAAATCGACCTAAAACACAGATATATGTCTCAAATCTCTGAGAGCTAAGCATTGTCTGAAGAACGGAAAAGAAGGTATCCAGGTATTTTCACTTTGCATAGTATCTCTGTCCATACCTCTAAATTATTTTCTAGTGATATCAGACTGCCTGATATCATTCCTGGTTTGTTTTTTTTTTTTTTTTCTCAACTGGATATGTTGTAAAGCATTGCAGTTGTGTCTTTCTGCATCTTAATGCCCCTGCCTTTTTACAATGGGAATGGTAAAATGTGGACTAAGCCTTCCCCACTATAGTGAAAAACTTTATGGAACAGAGGCAGTTTTTAAGAATCTCTTCCAAAAAAGTGTAGGATTCTTATGAGGCCCAGGGCAGCTGGAGCAGAGACATGGCATACATGGAAAAGTATAGTGTATGTTTCTAAACCAATAGATACAGCTTTACAATGTGTCAGCATTAACTCCAGGACTAAAGAGGATTTTAGTCATGTTTGGCCTTTCTATGATCAAAATAGCTAGTTCTCCTAAAGTCTGAAATGCTTGTATAGTACTAGTAAAACTATTACATGTTCCAGAAGAGTAGCTAAAAACAGTGATTATCTTGTCAGAAATAAAGGTTTCGGAGAAATGAGTGCCAGTATATATTGATTCTGACGGAAAATATCTAAAATCTACCATGCAATTGCTACAACAACAGGCAGTTTGGAAGAAAGGCATCATCAGCTTATGACTCATCTGTGTCCTTTGAGAGGTCAGAGAGTGTGGGACACAACTGTCTGTGGGCTTTGTTTCTTCTTGGCAGCAATGGAGCCACAGGACATGGTCAGCTGATGCAAAAACACAAATAATCTCCCAGACTTCATTAACAATTGCATACTACAAAGAGACAATGTCAGTATAGATGAAAACCCAGGGAAACCTGGAAGAGGCAGATCATCAAAGCTGGCACACTAATGTGCTCGTAGCTTTCTGCACCAGCTTGATTTGCCGTATTTCATTAGTACTACACCACTTTCAAAAGGGAACATGCTGATGAATATCTGGACAATGAAGCAGATTTTATGGCTCTGTTGATATGCTAATGTAGGACAGATATGCCAAGAAAGTAAAAAAAGTGATGATGAACATTTACCACTTGTCTAAAAGTATGCATGCAGCCAAAGTGTGATCTGAAGTATCTTATGTATAGGACATAATTTACGAATTTCTTTTGTAAGTGTTGAGAACATGATTGATGCTGTCAACTTGACCAAGCACCCTGCAAATTCTTGTGGCTTCAAAGAGCAATTCTGTCAGTGATCCTTCTTGGTGTCGCTTTACTGAGCTCAGTGAGTCTATCTGGAATCTCCCACTTGGACGTGACACATTTCGTATTCTCTAACAGTCTTTCACACAATACCACCCTGCAATGGAAAGGCCACAAATCAAGCATTAGTGGCTATCTCCTTTTTATTCAATTCACTACCTGAAATGCAGGAGACTTACATGAACTATAAGCTCAGGAAATAACTTTGGGTGATTAATTTTACAGAATGTTGTTGCAATTAACATCTATCACATCCTAGTGATAAAGCTGCCAGGACTGAGCTGAACATTTGACAGCTTTGCTGATTGTCATGTTGGCTTTATGATTAATTAGCAAAAAAAAGTCCACAAAGATCCAGCTGAGTGAGTGTAAAAAAAATAACATTAGAAACTTCTTTATCAACTTCTAGTGCATTCTCAGCATGAAGAGTCCTTAAGTGATATACACATTTTCTGCACAAGTAGAAAATACATTCAGTCTGAGGAAAAAAAAACAAAGACTTTTTCAAACTTTTTATTTTTCTGAATTACTTGATGTACTTAACCATTATGTCAGAAAAAAGCTTCTGAAATTTTTTGTATGCTTGTAAGACTTGGTACTAGCCATCAAAAAATGTTGGTCCTGGTATGATACAAGATTACTGCTACTGAAATATAATTTATAAAGTATAATTTTCCCCCACTTTTCCCCTAGATTTTCTCTGATATGGTGTTTTTTTTGTTTGGTTGGGTTTTTTTTGGGGGGTGGGGGGTTTGGGTTTTTTTTTTGGTTTTTGGTTTGGTTTTTTTTGGGTTTTTTTTTGGTTTTTTTTTTTTTTTTTTTGTTTGTGTGGTTTGGTTTTGTTTGGTTTTGTTTTGGTGGGTTTTGTTGTGGGGGGGGTGGGGTTTTTTTGTATTGTTGTTTTTGTTGCTGGGTTTTCTGGGGGTTTTTTGGTTTTGTTTTGTTTTGCTTAGTTTTATTTTGTTTTGTTTTAATTATATTTCCCTTCTGATGATATCTGAAGTGATTGGAGTCCTCATCCAGACTTTTATGAGACTAAAGGCTCAGTTTTATTTTTAATATTGCCCAAATCTTGATATGGAGGCTTAGGGCCCTTGAGACCTATGTGAAATTCTGCCCAGACTGATATAACATGACAAGAAAAAGCATGAGAAAAGGGGAAAGTCTAGTAAATCACATCCCTCTAAAGAAGGATGGAGACAATTAAAGATTGACCAATTTTATATTACACTAGTAGCTATCAGGATGACTAACTGCATTGTAATATTTTTTGTACTCCCTCCTGGCTGTTTTCTAGCCCTGTGGTTATCTTGCAAATGCTCCTGGTCTGTCAAGGCAGGACTCATCTGACCACCTCCAAGTATTTGCATTGCAGGCACTCACATCTGAGTTAGTCACCCCAACTCCCCTCTATAGTCATGATTCATCCTATTCTGATGTCTGTAAGGTGGGTCACGCGAATGCATCTGGGGAAACACATGGAAACGCCTCTCCATTGCCAGCTGAGGTGTGAGTGTCTCTAGCTGGGTAAGATATATGCTAAACAGGCTCCTAGATGTTGTACAGGGTCAGATCCAGAATCAGGACCCCATGGCTGTTAGTTAATCAGTATTGGAAATTAGTTATCAGGGTTATACCATATCCCTAAGTAGTTTAGGCTTATTTTAATGCTTGAAGTACTCAGTCAGTATTCCTTTTACATACACACAGTATTGGGTCATATCTATGGTCTCTGAGGTTGTTTTGCTGTTTTTTTTTTTTTTTTTTGACCACAGACTGTAAAACTCTCTGCTTTTCATTTTAAAGGCAATCAAGATTTTAAAGACATTAAGATTCCAGACCTCCTATTCCTGCAATAGATCATTCTACATTGGACTGTGTTCTCTTCTTCCTTCCTAAAAGGACCATGTCCCAGTTTAAATTTCTAATTGCAGCATTACTACTGCAAGCCAGCAGTCTCCCTTCAAACATAAATCTGAAAATACTGTGCAGTCTGTATGAAGTTATATGACTGCAGCCTGACTCGATAATACACAAACACATCTTTGTGTGTGCACGGATTTATGACATGCTTAGCTTAATAAAGTGAACCTTGCAGTTTAAGGGAGGGGATTCTGCCCTTTTAACCTGAGACACCGCCTTGAGTACTGGGTCCAGCCCTGGAGCCATCAGTACAGGAAAGACATGGACCTGTTGGAGTGAGTCCAGAGGAGGGTCATGAGGATGATCAGAGGGCTGGAGTATCTCTGCTATGAAGACAGGCTGAGAGAGCTGGAGTTGTTCCATCTGGAAAAGAGAAGGCTCCAGGGAGACCTTATAGAACATTCCAATGCCTAAGGGGGGCTACGAGGGCCTGTAGGGATAGGACAAGGTAGAATGGCCTCAATCCGAAAGAGCGTAGGTTTAGACAAAATAAAAGAAAAGAAAAATTACTGTGAGAGTGTTGCAGCACTGAAACAGGTTGTCCAGAGAAGTTGTGGATGTTCCATTCCTGAAAGTGTTCAAGGTCAGTTTGGACGAGGCTTTGAGCAACGTGATATAGGGGAAGGTGTCCTTGTCCGTGACACGGGAATCGGAAACTTAATGATCTTTAAGGTCCCTTCCAACTAAAACTATTATATGACTCTGTGAACATGAAAATTTTTGTCCCCATTGAATGAAAAAGCAATTTTCAGGCTGTACAATTCTTTCTGTAGTAATTTTTCTCTCTTTCTCTTTGTTGTCATACCCAGTGAGCAAAAGAACTAAAAAAATCAGAAAACCAGAAGATTTCCTGAGAACTGGAGTAACAAAATTGTTATGTTATTTTAATAATAGGAGGAAATAGCGAGAGTCTTTCAGCAGAAGTTGATAGAAGTGCAATTAGGAAGGAAAGTGCTTCATTTCCCCATTATATCAAATTTTTATGTTCTGTTTCCTCCTTTAATTTAAGGAACTGAACCATGACATCATGATAAAAGTAAAGAATGTTTCAGCAAAGAATCATATTGAGGTTTTTTATTCATCATGTGTCCTAAATGAAGAATAATAAAAAAAAATATATAGTTTGCATCTACAAAAATCTGAGAAATGTTTCTCAAGCTGCATACTGTGGTTACATGGGAAGCATTATCCAGCTGACCACAAGCCATGCTGGTGTCCTAAGTTAGGGTAGGGTTGTGTGGGACCGTGCATACTTCCTCAATTTAGCTGTCCAAGGGCCTGAAGTTTGCAGGAAATTGGAGACTGGATTTGGAAGACTAGGCAGCTTGGTGGACTGCCTGGTCCATTCCCATCCAAGCCCAAAAAGGTGATTCTAGTGACTTCTGTGTGTTACAGATATTTGTAGGTATCTCATCCTATAAAAGCTCAGAGAACTCCTGAAGAGCAAACTTACTGAAAGCAAGCTGCCTAAATCAGTTGTGTTCTTCAGCTGCTCATGGTGCTGCACTCACAGTACCATGACAGCTCTATTTCTGATGTGCTAATGAATGTTCCCCACAGTGGCACAAATGAAGGCCAGCTATTACTATCCTCATTAGTATTTGGGGAAATGCAATGTAGAAACTAAGTAGGATGCACATCCAGAGGCAGAGATCTACACGTAGGTGTTTGGAGATGAGACAAGAGTCTGAGCTCCCACAGCAATCAAAGAGGATCAGAGAACAGTGAAAATCACCCAACACTAGGCATCTCTAAAGTGCTCAGTAGCTTACATTCACTGTACTGCTCATTCACTGATTAATATTATTATTAGTAGTTCATCCATTGGTTAAAATGGGAACTTAGACACTGAAAACAAATCAGTTATTTCAACTGAAGGGGTGTCTAGGGCTGTCTGAGACCATCTTTGACATCCAGATGCTTTGCCAGAAGTACACGGGCCCTACATGTCAATTCTGTGCAAATGTGTCAGGTCCCCCACTGCATCTCAGCTGGTCAAGACTCATACCTGGGGGTATGAGGGTCAGGGCTACCAGTAGTAGACTGGGCATGTCATTTGAGTGTTGGAAATACAATCACTGCAAACTGATGTATTTGTTTATAGAAGGCTCCACTTACATTAGAAATCAGTTTGGCTCCCTAAACATCAACTTGTGGCACTTGAGGTGCTGTAAAGGCTGCCTAACTGCTGGTTACAAGCCTTTTCTAGGTGCTGTGACAGCCTTGGGTGTCTGTACCAGGCACCATGGCACACCCTAAAGGATATTAGATGTCTCTGTGTGGGCAATTGTATCAAGCCTTTCTTGTTTACCCAGACACTGGTTTGTCCTTTTTGTTGATATAACACACAGGGAAACACAAATTGAGTGG
This sequence comes from Daphoenositta chrysoptera, assembly GCA_013397915.1. Taxonomy (NCBI): domain Eukaryota; kingdom Metazoa; phylum Chordata; class Aves; order Passeriformes; genus Daphoenositta; species Daphoenositta chrysoptera. The sequence continues at coordinate 573,272 of VZRO01003958.1, read as the reverse complement.
GCTTATGGCCAGATGCCTGAGGTCCCTCTGCATTCTCCACACTCATTAAATATAATTTTATTTTTCTACTCTAGATATTAAATAATAACACATTTGAATTGGTAATGGTTTTAAGCAGAGGCATTTCAATCAGAAGCAGTAACCCTGCACTTCCTTTTTCTTTTTCTCTGGCTGATGCATTTATACAGAACTGAGCTGGTTGAGCAGAACAGAAGAAACATCTTTGTGTTTGTGAAATGTCAGTGTGACATCCTGAGCATGGGCTATTGGAGTCTCAGGGGAAGCTGAGTGCAGTGAGTAACTTTATTTTGTCCACAAGTGGAGCTCCAGCCATTGGTGAGGTGTGTATGACGCACTATTGACATGCCTTACTTGCGTGCTTTCGTGTGTGATGGGGCAAAAATGACTCACTACTGTGTGGGCTGGCTATCAGCTCAGCTGAGCTTTCTAACTTCAATGCGACTTCATAATTGACTCTGACAAGTCCATATCTATCTTTTATATAATATTTTATAACACTACACCCTAAGGTCAAAATAAAGTTCTGCTCCTCTTGCTTAGCCTTCTTTCACAGAACATAAAAAAAATGGACTAAACCAGCTGGAACTAAATATTATTTAGGTGAATGTGCTGTAAAGTAACATTTTTTGTCTTTGTTTACAAATAAACTCTCTCACAAATGAAATAATAAACTCTGAAAATATCAGAAGACCTTCACTGCTTGTTAGGGAATATAAAGCTGGTCAAATGTTATTCCTGGAGTGGGTGGCAAGTGCTTTTATTGTTAGCTAGAGAAGTCACTGTGAATTTGATTGTGAAACAACCAAAGCCAACATTCACTGTTCTGTAGTGCAGGGCTGCCCTTGCCTTATGGAGTACCACAGCTACAAAGAATGCTAATGTTTAGAGGTAGGGAGCAAACAAAGCTGTAATGACTTTGAAATAAAATCTTCTTTATTCATAGAATTACAGAATGGTTTAGGTTGGAAGGGACCTTAAAGATCATCTAGTTACAACCCCCCTGCCAGGGCAGGGACACCTTTCAATATACCACGGTGCTCAAAGCCCCATGCAAATTGGTCCTGAACACTGCCAGGGACAGGGCATCCACAGCTTCTCTGGACAACCTGTGCCAGTGGCTACTGCCCTGACAGTAAAGAATTTCTTCCCTATATCTGATCTAAACCCACCCTCTTTCACTTTAAAGTCATTCCCCTTTGCCCTATCATTACACATCCTTCTAAAAGCCCCTCTCCAGCTCTCCTGTAGCCTGCCTTTAGGGCTAGAAGGTCCTAATGTCTTGGAGCCTTCTCTTCTCCAGACTTAACAACCCAAACACTCTCAGCCTGTCTCCATAGAAGAGATGCTCCAGCCTCCTGATGATTTTCATGACCCTCTTCTGGTGTCACTCCAACAGGTCCATATCTTTCCTCTACTGAGGGTCTTCAGAGCTGGACACAGCACTCTAGGGTGGGGTCTCACCAGAGCAGAGCAGAGGAGCAGAATCACCTCTGGACCTGTTGCCCACACTGCTTTTGATGCAGACCAGGATACATTTGGCTTTCTGGGCTGCAAGCACACATGGATATGGGAACGTGTGGATATGTCACTTGAGGATATGATTTAGTGGTGAAAATGATTGTGGCGCTGAATTGATGCTTGGACTTGATGATGTTAGAGGTCTTTTCCTACCTTAACTATTCTGTGATTCTTTAATTGGCGAGTTGTGTTGAGCTGCTCATCAACCAACATCCCAAGGTCCTTGTCCTCAGGGCTGCTCTCAGTCCATTCTCTGCTCAGCCTGTATTTGTACTTGGGATTGCTCTGACCCAGGTGCAGAACCTTGCACTTGTTGAATTTAATGAGATTTGCACAGTCCCACCTCTCAAGCCTGTCCAGATCTCTCTGTGGGACATCGCTTCCCTCCAGCACTGCAATTGCCCAACACAGATTGGTGTTGTTGGCAAAGTTGCTGAGGGTGCCCTCAATCCACCATCCATACTGGTGACAAAGATGTTAAACAACACCAGTCCCAGTACCAAACCCTGAGAAATGCCACTCATCACTTGTCTCTCCTTGTGGACATCGAGTCATAGACTGAAAAACTTTTGACTGTGACCATCCAGCCAAATCCTTAATTCACTGAGTGGTCCACCTGTCAAATCCATGTCTCTCCAGTTAAGAGACAAGGATGTCATGTGGGGCAGTGTAAAATGCCAATGCTGTAACCTCATCACTGAAGGCCACCAGATTTGTCAGGCATCATTTGCCCTTAGTAAAGCCCTGTCACAAATTGCCTCCTTATTTTCCATGTGCCTTAGCATAGCTTCCAGGAAGATCTGCTCCATGATCTTGCTGTGCATCGAGGTGAGAGACTGGCCTGTCAACTGAAAAATGGAAGCTGTGTTTCTCCTTTTCCAGTCAGTGGGAACTTCAGCACACTGCCACAGCTTCCAAAACATGATAGATAGTGGCTTAGCCACTTCCTCCACCAGTTCCCTCAGGACCTCTGGATGCATCTCATCAGGTCCCATGGACTTGTGCCCCTTCAGGTTCCATAGATGTTCTCAAACCTGATCTCCTATAGTGCATGGTTTTTTGCAGTCCCTGATTTTGCTTTCTATGACTTGAGCTGTGGCTAGAACACTTGCTGGTGAAGATTGAGACAAAAAAGAGTTCCTTAGCCATGTCCATATCCTCAGTAACCAGGTCTCTTGTTTCCTTCTGGAGAGGGCACACATTTTCCCTAGTCTTCCTTCTATCTCTCATGTACCTGTAGAAGCTTTTCTTGTTGCTCTTGATATCCCTGGCCAGATTTAATTCTCTCAGTGTTTTAGCCTTCCTAACCTGACCCCTGGATGCTTGAACAATCTCTGGGGCAGTTCTTCCCACGCTACATGTCCTTCCTTCCATTCATCCTCTGTGGGCTTCCTTTTTTTGTTTGAGTTTGTCCAGGAGCTCCTTTTTCATCCACACAGATCTCCTGGTATTTTTGCATGATTTCCTCTTTGTTGGGATGCATCATTCCTGACCTTAAAGGAGGTGATCCTAGAATATTTCTTGGGGGCCTCTTCTCTTGAGGGCTTTGACCCTGAAGATGCAGTCCAGGGAAGTCCAGGGCAGTGAGCTGGCTGTGTGCCCTCCTTGCTGCCCTAAGGATCTTGAACTCCACCATTTCATGATCAGTGCACCCAAAGCTGCCCTTGAGCTTCACATTGCCTACCAGCCCCTCCTTGTTGGTGAGAACAAGGTTCAACATAGCATCAGGGAACAAGGTCCAGCATAGCACCTCTCCTCGTTCATTCCTGTATTAATTGGAGAAGGAAGTTATCATCAACATAGTCCAGAAACCTCTTGGATTGCTTGTGCCCTGTTGTGCTAAGGATGTCAGATGCCCAGACTCTTGAGACACTGTTCATCTATTTAACTTTACCCATCTTGGTCTTGAGTGTATCATTCAGGACAATCCTTTAGTCATCTATTATCCTTTGGCAAAGAGAGTGACCAACATCATACCTCACAGTTGATTAGTCTCTATTTAGGCATCTCTTTCGTAATAGGATGAACTCTCCTCTGGAGGTGCTAGTTTCTCTTTTACTGCCTTAGTTTGGGACTTAGCTTTTAGAAAGAGTAAAGTTAGAGAAGTAAATCCCATCATTAGGTGCTATTTTGAGGAGTACAGGTAGGTACTAGCTTTTTAGGTGATATTTGTGCAGTGACTGGCCACTCGTTTTCACAAGCAGACTATGGTTTATGATGGAAATTCTCCAGTGTTACTGCAACACCTTCCAGTTTTTAAAAAACTAAATACTAATGTCATTGGGTATTATTACAGTCCAGTTCTTTGGGCTGATATTAAGTACTGTCTAGCACAAAATGAGGATGTGGATAGATCAGAAAGATAAAAGATCAGACTGAAATAATGAAGATGCATACATGTTATTTGCTGCAACATAGATAGATAGATAGACAGATAGAGGATGGACAATAAAAGAGGCAATTTCTTGTTTTATCTGTGCATATTTATCATATGTCTCAGTTGCTGCAGCTCAAAAAAGAAAACACATTTAAAAAGTGATGTGGTAACATCTGAAAATTGTGTCTGAGAAAGTGAAGACAGAATTAGATTCAGTGAGACTAGAGTGACTTATAAGTTTGAAAGAGGAGAAGGAAACAGATCTGCTTCTAGGAGTATCCCAATGGCTTAGTTGAAGACTAAAACGGTGTCATGCAGGCACTGAAAACATAAAGCTTGTTTATTGTGACTGTGCAGCTAAAGTAATAGAAAGCTTGAGACTGTGACTGATAAATAGCTGGGTAATGAAAGAGTTGCCTGCAGCCCATTAAAGAAATGATGAAAGACTGAAGTCTGCCACAAGGTTTCTGCAGCCTGACATAGATGAGGTGGTGAGGACTGGGAGATATCCTGATCAGACTAACAGATAACTAGTAAAAACTGAACACATGGATCTTGCATGCATATGTAGCCTGGGGCTAAAGATATTCACCAATTAAAAATGGTGTGATGAAAGATGGTAAGGGAAGATGGAAAATGCGTGAGATAAGAACAGGGAGCAATGTAAGTGGCTGGGAATGTGCCAAAGATCATGCAAAGTTATTGCACCAGCATTAGTGGGAGGTGAGAAGAGGACCACAGGAGCTAGAATAAAGGCATCAGACCAGTAAGACAGTGCAAACATAGGGGCAGGGTGGGAAGGCGAGTAGGGAATATGGCTTTTAGTTCAGCAGAAGGGAACTGCAATGCAAAGAAAGTGAGCAGCCGTATGTGCTGGAGAGTTTATCAGCCTTGGGGCTTACTGTACCTTCCCATCTGTACATCACCGTCTGTGCACTTTAGGTGGTCTAATTCTGCTAGGAGTCAGGATGATCTAACAGGATGGGAAGGAGCATGGAAAAGGACATCGGAGGGTTGGTGATACTAGTGAGTCAGCAGGAGAAATTACAAGTTTCAGCTGCAGGATAAAAAGAAGACAGGACAGTTTTGATCAAGAACTTTGAATTCTGATGAGAGTGGAGGAGGGAGAAGATGTAGTGCAGTCCACAGGCTCAACAATGATAGAACACATGGTGGGGAGCATGAAAAGTCTTATGTTCACATGAACACAAGCTGCTTGCCCTCTCCCCTCCCCTCTGTTCCCCTTCCGTCTCATCCCCTCCCTTTTCACCTAGTCTCCAAACATAAATCTCCAGCCACTGCTTCCCACCCATTTCTTGACCTGTTTGCTTTGTCTGAACTCACGGATGGTATTTATTCTTAACTGTGTGGAAGACTGCTCTAACCATACAACCCTTTCTCAGGGTTTACTACGTTTACCCAGCTTGAAGTGGTAATTGGCCTGCCACAGCTTTTCAGAACTTCTCCCATGGGAAATGGGGATTGCTGGTGACTTCTTAGGCCCCTTAAGCCGTTTCCTCAAGGCTCCAAACATCCCCGCAGGCCTGTGAGATGCTGTGCTGACACCAGTGAGGAGCATGAGACAAGCTTGAAGATCTTCCTGCTTGAACAGATCTTGAACGGATCTTCAGGATCTTGAACAGAGCACCCAGAACTGTAATTCCATATATGGTACATATGAAAATTACATAATTCCTTGGCCAAAGTGTTCTAGCATTTTGTTGATTTTTATGACTGCATCAAAAGGGTGGGAAGACAAATTTGTGATAGATGAGACCTTTGCTAAAGTAGCTCCTCTAATATGAAGCTGACTACTCCTGACTGGCTGCTCCTTCTTCAGGCAAAAACTTTGCTCTTGGTTAAAATTTACAATTTCCTCTAGTTAATTTCACAAACATCTAATTACAGACAGAGATTTTACAGTCTTTTAAGAAACCTTATTTTATGGACTACTTCATAACATAAACCATCTCTCCACAGTGACAGACACAGAAAGTCTGTAATTTGAATATCTGATGTCTTCATACTGTCTTCGGAAAAATTTTAAATCTCAAGTTGATTACAGTCATCCTTCCCATAGGGCAATAAAAGCACTGTTCCACTTTTTAAATACATCTACTAATCAAACACTAAATATTCCCTCCAAACAAATCAGTGAGGTTCAGGAGAACATGAGAGTAGGCAGTCCAAGGGGTATTTAAAACATCAGATGACTGTATGAGATAAGAAGGCCTGTGTGGGCTGACAAGTTTAATAAGCACTGCAATATTTAGTAAGTCTCCTTGCTTAGTAGCAGTTTCTTTAATGGAATAAGGTATCCAGGAAAGTCTGTCATTACTTTGAAGTACACATTTATTTTAATCTAATTCCACCCAGTTGCATGTTCTACTCAGAGTGGTCTGAAAATCCACTCTCTTACAAGATGCCTCTTTCTGAACATCTTCAGCATTTTCATTGTGGCTTCTCATAGTCTACTACAATACCAAAGCTCTTTCCAAACCTGAGAGGAATTTGATTTTTTTCATGCATATGAATAAATATGCCTACACGGATTTGACTATGATTAAAATGTCCTACAAATGTCCTTGTACTTTTCAACTGATTTAAAATATACATTAAGATAATGGCTGTCCAGGAAAATGTAGGACAAGTTTTCACCCTGACTTTGTCTGAAATCTAACTTCAGTATGACTGAAGCAGAAAAGAGGAAAAAGTAATGACTCTTATAGTCTTTTCCCTACCTTTCATGCAGTATGTAAACCTACATATATTTTCCAACTAAAAAGAATCAAAAAATCAAGGAGTAACTTGCAGTATGTACATAGTTTGCAGAATAAATACTTGGAAAGAGGAACTTCTGTGCTCAATCCAAAATCTGACACAAATCATTAAAATTAAAATTTTTGTTAGCCATGTGTCTTGAGCTTTTTAGCCACTTCTCAGAAAAGAATGATGAAGACAGTAAATACTAATAATGCTGACGGGGATTTCAAAAAATCTATTTCTAACAAATTTCAGTGAAAAGCCAGTACAACATTGATGAATTATGAGTTCAAACCTGTACTTTGTAATTGCAGAATGAAAACTAATGCTAGATAGTTTATTAGGGTACCAAACTGTAATGACTGTGACCACCCCAAGCAGTCCCTGCATGTTGTTGTTTTCTTTCTTTCTTTCTTTCTTTCTTTTTTTTTTCTTTCTTTCTTCCTTTTCTTAATGCAATTGAGATTAAATGCTTGGTTTCTTTGTCCTATTCTCTTCTGCAAAATGGTGTACTTCAGACTTCAGTGAGTTACTGAGGATTTTCTTACCTGCATGACGGTGAAAGAAACATCAGGAACTAAGTAAAGTGTTTGAAAAATGTCCACCGGCAGGACTATTCTTCATCATGTACAAGATGGTAAATTATCCTTTGTCAGTGTCTTGGTAGTGCTCGCTGTCCCAGCTCACTCAGTGCTGGCCAGTGTCAGAGACAGGATGATGGACTTCTCAGAATGTTCATTTCCATTAGCCCAGTTTACTGGGGATCTCAGGTCATTGTGTCCAGTCTCCTTCCTCACTTTGATTCCCCAGGGCTGGGATGGAGCTATGGGTAACTAGCCTTGAAGCTAGTGGTAGTGAAGAAAAAAGGAAAAATGTGGGTAATTTTATATCCTAATTGGCTTCAGAATACAAAGCAAAGACAGTTGGTTTGCAAGGACAAAAGTAAAGGTAGGATCAGGGATTTCACAAAATCACAGAATTTTCTGAGTTGGAAGTGACCCACAAGGATGATTGAGTTCAACTCTTAAGTGAAGGTCCCATGCAGGGATCAAACCCACAATCATCTGTAGCTTTTTCTACTTTTTGTCAGCATTAGCACCCAAAATCTTGTTTATGAGTGAAGAGGAAGCACATCTTTTATCCATATGTGTATATCCAATAATTTAATTTTAGTATCCTCAAAGTCTTGTCATTCTAATAATTGTTAGTCCAGACAGAATCCACACATGGTTGCTTTTCCATTATTTCATGTCTTTAAGTCAAAGTTGCATAAGCTTCTATAAATATTCTACTGGAAGGAAGGAAAAGGGAGGAGGTAAAACCTAATGCCAAAATGGCATGGTAAAACCATAGAAGTTTCAGTTCTTCAGGAAGGCAAAGAAAACTGTCAGTCAAAAGTGTGCTCCCCCCAAAAGCAGGAGCAGCTGTTAGGCGTTTGTGGTGAGTGGAATATGTCCTCAGTAGCAGTCTAAGGAGGACTCCTGCACATCCCCTCTCCTCAGAGGTGAAATGGGATGGGTACACAGAGCCTTCCAGACAGCTTTCATCTCCTCGTGCCTCCCTTAAAATGCCAATGTGCCTGAGTACCCTTCTCATGTCCTGACCACTTCTCCTCCCCTCCAACCTGAACTCCATCTTCATCACTGTCTGATTTACTTGCCTCACCTTTCAAGCAGAGATCCTATATTCCATCCTAAACCTTACTTCCCCTCTCCTCAGACAGCAGTGATCTCTGTCCCAGCTGGAGCAAAAACTGCTGCCCACCAGCATCCCCACAGCAGCTCTCCCTGTGAAAAGCCTCCCTACCATCTTTCCAGGGATAGGGCTTCCTTCCTGCCATCAGAAAAACAATTTCTGTCTGTGTCATTTGAAGTTTGCTTGAGGCCCTGGATATTCTGCTTAGTCACTACTACTGATATTTTGAGATTCTGTATATGTCTACCTGCTCTCTCACCACTTCCTATGTACCCTTTAATGCCTGTGTGGGACTATAACACTGTTGGCTTTACGAGGAGGTCATGAGGCAATGGGAGAGGCCATGTGATGTTCTGGTTCAGTTGTAAGTTGCTTATACAGGTTCCCTAGTACTCCAGCACTTTGTCAGATTTGATTTTTAGAAATAAAGTGCATTTCAAATAAATACAAATTTTAAACCCAGCAGCACAGAGCAAAATTTCCAGTACATGAGAATATCTATGGGATGCAATGCATGAAGTTAGATTTTATTATTGTTATTATTATTATTATTATAAATTGCTCTGACATGTGAAGAGAAAGTAGCTTAGAGGATAGCAATTTTATAAAAGAAAAAAGGGACAAAATTTTGCACTGAAGAAAAGAGAAGGAAATTATTTTCCCTCTAGAAATAATGTAATTGACACAGAGTGTACACTTTTCACTGTTTTTAAACAACAAGGAATTTTTTATTCCTTTGATTATTCCTCCTCCATCTTTCCCATGCATCCGGAATGTTTGATAGGTCCCCGTGAATAGTAAAACCACACATTAATTCTGCGGACTTAACTATCCTTCTTAGTCAATCAGGCATGAGTCGTGGAATTTCTGAGCAATATATTTCTCCAGATTAGATAGCATTTTCTCTGTTCTCTTCCAATTTGGACCCATTTCCAAATTATCCTCTTCCACTGCTAAGATCTCACTTGAGTGAGATTTGACACTTCAGTCCTCAGTGTTTCAGAAATGAACTCACAGCTGGTATAAATCTAGAAGCTTGTTCTGTTTATGAACAAGTTTTTGTGCAACAAATGTCTGCAATAGCAGCGAACTGAACCAGGGACTAAATGTCTCTGCTGCTGCCATATTCACACTGGTATGAATGGAGTGCAGTAAATGAAACATTAACTTCACCCTAACCAGTATATATCTGTCAGCTTAGCTCATTATAACTGTAAGTGTGGTACAAACTCAATTCAAACAGATCAGGTTAAACTGCAACACAAGTTGTTTCTTAGCTACCATGTGATCCATCCACACTGTGTCATTCAAATTATTTGAACTCAGGTGCACTAGCTGATTATGATGGAGCTTCTCTTGGCAGTCATGGGTTCTGCTCTTTTATTTAAAATCCTAGGCATTGGAGTCAGATGAATGCCATGGAATCTTAGTTTCTTCATCAGAAATCTTAAAGGTGAAAAAATCAAGAAAGTGAACAAAAATCCTTAATACATAACCCAATTATTTTCAAAAGTAAGAAATTAAGTTAAAAAGAATTGAATATATTGTTTTTAAATGGAAAGATTTCATCCATTCTCAAGATTTTGGAATGCTTTAATTAGATGCCACCCTGATGTCTTATCTCCATGGCTTTTTGTAGTTTGAAAAACTGTAAAATAAAAACAGAAAAAAAAAGTTATGTAACAGATATTAATCCCATCACTCAGGTACATTTGGTCTATTTATGCCTCTCTATTCATGCAAGCTGATCATATCCAGAAGCAAATGCTAAAGGAATCATAGTACCAGTGATGCAGAGCAGTTTGGGTTGGGAGGGACCTTAAAGATCATCTCATTCCAGCTCTCCTGCCATGGGCAGGGACACATTCCACTAGACCGGGTTGCTCAGAGCCCCATCCAACCTGGCCTTGAGCATTTCCAGGGATGGGGCATCCACAGCTTCTCTGGGCAACCTGTGCCAGTGTCTCGCTAGTGCTTTTGCCCTTGGAGAAACCTGCTGTCCCCCAGAACAGACTTGTCAGAGGAAAGGAAGATGAACTAAGCCTGGCAGAAACATGCTAGATGCAATAGCTCCCCTCAGAGCTTCCCAGCGTGCAGTGGATAGAAGCTCAGATTACCCATTTCATGCATATTTTACTGCAAAATCTTCCTTTGCATCAGAACTGCACAGGAAGCTCTACGCACAGTCTAAGAGATTCCCTGTTAAGGGATAATCTTCACAAAGTGTAACATCACAATGTACTTTATAGTATCTGCCCATTCTTGTTCTTTCTCCGCCAACAATTCCTTCAGCACAGCTATAAATCCCATTAGGTGAGGTCACCAGCTCGAATGAAGAAAAACATGTTCTTATGTACATTTCCCAGTGTCACCCCAGGCAACGCATTTTTATGGCAGGCATCTGGGTGATCCCCAGGAACAGAAATCACGTCAGCTATAAATAATTTTGGAAAAAACCCAAACCTGTCAGACCATTACAGGCAACAGGGTTGTGCTCCACTGCTACTGCAGAGCTATCAGGTGTGATGGTGGCAGCCATCAGTTGCTGTTTCTAAAATTCAACCTAATAGTTACTTTGCTGATAGTATTTGGAGCCAGAAGCAAGTCTTGAGCGGGTGCCACATGAAGAAAGGTAAAATATTAGTGTTAACGTTATTATTTTCTGGAAGGAATGTACCTGGTAAATTATGGGCAAACAAATAATTTTCACTGAAAGAAATGCCATTTGTTTCTTTAAAAAAATCAGAGAGACTTTACTTAAAAGTACCCTTTTAAAAGGTGATACCACTTACCCTATTTTCCCCTCCTTCTGATGAAACCAATCAAATAGAACATACCTGAATAGTCACTCTTTGAAAAATGACACATCTTTAACTTTTTTGAACTGTTGTTCTTTGCAGTATCCAGTTTCAGATTGTTCCTTTCTTTTGAAAACAACATGCAGCTGGAAACCCCCTCCCAATTAGTATTCATTTAGTAGTGAGGCCAGCTTTTGATTTTAATAATTATTATTGACAAGGTTTAAGAGTTTGCTCTACATAAATGCCTTTGTATCTTTTTTCTGTAGAAAGTTGTCTAAGACAATAAATGCTCATTACATTGAAATGTCAGTGTGTTCTGTAAGCCCTTACGATACTTTTCTCCAGTATTTTTATGCTGCATGTTTGGGTGCAGTGCTGCCAACAGTGCATTTAATACATAGCAGTTTCATGCTCCTTTTTTCTTGGAAATTGTTCATTATGTGCTTGTGTTACTTTCCGTCTTCGATGGAGTTCCACAAGAAAGAGAACCAGAAGTCAAAAGCAGAGGAACTCTCTAAGGTGCCACTATAGCAGGAACTTTCCAAGAAAAAATAGCAGTCACAGGTCAAATAAGAAAATTACATTCCCTTTTATTCTAGTCATGTTTGTTTGCTAATCCATTTCTTTTCTGATATTCCAGTCTTCTGGGCAGAATAAAAACCAACCTTTAAAAAATTCTTCCTGTTAGAAAAAGGTGTTCTATTTGTCCTTGTGGATAAATGAGTTCTCCCTACTGTGAATTACTCTTTTGATCAGCTTTGCTGCAAGATGATTAACACTCATTTTTGGGCCAGTAACATGTTTCCAGTATACCAGTTTCAAGGTCTAAAGCCTTGTCATCCTGTAAGGCTGGAGAGTGTTCTGCATGCTGAATCAGAGAGCCTGAGTTGCTGAAGGGGACATGTTATATCTGTTAGAAGCCGAAGATATCAGGCTATCGTCCTGGAAAGTGATATTTTCAATATAGAAACATCACTTTGGAGGAGGGTTTATGCATTCTTTTTAAGCTTAATTTCTTGGGTTAATTGAAAACTGAAGCATCTAGCTACATGTGTGAAAGGGCACGAAGTTTGAATATTTTAGGCATGAAAAATATCTGTGAAACATTTAAAATAATTTTTCTGTAACCTATGTAGCATATGTGTAACAGCTAAATTTATTTGGCAGACTGAGATTTGCTTCACAGGCTTCAAAACTTTGTTTCCAAAACATTTGAATTTAACATTTCTCAGTGTGTGCTTATTTGGCAAAATTTCTGAAAACTTCAGCTATCATCTGACAAAATTCTAACCTTGCCTAGCATAAATGGAGTTCTTTATGCAAAAAAGACAAGAAAAGAAGACCCAAAACAATGAGAAGCAAACACACGGGACAGATATTTTCAAATGTCATTTATGTCTAGTATTCACTTTACTGTGATTATTTAAAACCAGCAATTGTTCACACAGAAAGTAATGTAGAGAATGTCTGATAATAAGAGTAAAACAGTCATATAAGAAATTTGCTTTCAAAATCATGCACTACAGGCTTTTTCTATCAGGACTACTCTGAAATTCAGTTGATTATTATTTTAATATTTTGCTATTTTTAATTCTAGTTAAAACTTTTGCTCATGCTCATCTTTATGTATTCAATACATGAGTGATTCAAGCCCCAGGGAAAGTGCTAATTACCTAGCTACATCACATTGTGGGGAAAGTAGATATTGTTGGAGCTTAAACTGATATTTATGCCTTTATAAGCATAGGGTTTACATCATACATAAAATTAGATACAAATTGGACATTCTTATTATTAAAAAATCTGCAGAACAATCCTGGCTATCTGCGTGCAGGACAACCTCGTTAACAACATCCCATGGAAGAGAAGTGCTGTAACTGAAAGGATGTCACTTCAAATGAATTTTCCCAGCAGAAGCTACTGCTGAATCATCTTATTTCCTGTATATTGAAACAAATTGAAAGCAAGGACCTTCCCAGTCACAACATGTTACTGGAAATTCAGTATTGGAAGCTATTCCGTGCTTTAAAAGCGCAAGTAGTGAAAGATGCCTTAACTGCAGATAGTGCATGTGCTGCTCCCTTTGGAGGTGAGATATACAGGAAGGCAAGAAAGCAGTCAGATAAATACAGTCTTTCGGAACTCAAGTGCATTAAAAGTGCTCACAGTCTGGAAGGGCACTTTGAGATATACCTTCAGGTAACCTGAGGAGAAAACTGGGAGTTTGCTGAATTAAACACTTGACAAGAAACCGAAGTTGTAAAGCTAGCTCTGCTATCCTCATTATGTGTGGGATGTGTGGGATCTTGGAGCATAACTGGCTTTCAGCAAGCTGCAGTGTGGCTCTCTCCAAGCGCTGTGCTGGGAAGCTGTCCAAGGGATATTGACTTCTGGTTTTCCGGATCCAGGAAATAGTACTGTCAAGTCCTGAGGGTAAAACTAATCCTTATTTAATTAAGAATTTTGATTAACTGAGTTTGGGTAAACAGGATGGTAAAGTAACCAAAATATTTTGAAAGCAAAATACAGGAACTGAAAGGCAGGTCCCCGTCCAGCTACTTGTCAGTAAAGATACATTCTTAGTCTCTCTGCTCTTGCAGCTTCTGGGAATAAAAATGCAGACTTCGGGCTGCAAAGGGATCAGTGTGAGCAGAGATGGGACAACACTTCAGTAGAATTCATGTAAGGCACCTGCCAGCAGTGTTTTATAGCATTAGCTGTGCTACCAGCTGTGTTAGAAGAAAAAAAAAACCTTCGTACTTGGTCTGCTTGAGATGAAGTTAATTTTCATAGCAGTCTGGAGGACACTGTTTTGGATCTGTGACCAAATCAGTGTTGATAACACATTTTAGCTATTGCTGAAAAGTGTTTGTCCAGTATCAAGGCCTTTTCTTTTTCCTACTCTCCCCTCCCCAGTAGTCTGGCAGTGGACAAGAAGTTGGAAAAAGACACAACCAGGACGGCTGACCCAAGCCTGTCAAAGGGCTATTCCAACCCTATGTTGACACGCTCAGATAAAAAAGCTCAGAAAAAGACAAAGAAAGTGGGATATCTGGTATTTGTCTTCCCAAGTAACCACTGCATGCAATGAAGCTCTGCCTTCTATGAATGGCTGAACATTTGCCTGCTGATGGGAAGTAGTGAACGAATGCTTTATTTTGATTTGATTTCTTGTGCTGCCTTGCCTTTTACTTATTAAACAGTCTTTATCTCAACCCATGAGGTGGTTTTGCTTTTGTCCTTCTGAATCTCTCTCCCATCCCTCTTGGAAGGCAACTGGGTGGAGCTTACCTGTTAACTGAGGTCAACCCACCACAATCTTGCAACAAGGCCCAAGTTCTTCTCTCTGCCTCTCCTTCCAAACCTTCACCTTTAAACATTTTTCCCTTTTAATTTATACAAAACATGTTCAAGAGATACTCAGTAATAGACCAAAAGAAGAAACATGTGAGTATGCAGTTGCATACCTAATTCAGGTGCACATCTGTGAGGACACACGCAAAGGAGGCACTCAGAAATTAAGACTGGCATCTTTTGAGTGAGCTGCTCCTTTGATTCTGATTTGTCCAAATGTTATTTAATACACGTGATGTAACTGCTCTGGTTGTGTGACTGACCTCTTTGGAAGGCTGTGCCAAAGGCTGTCCTCAGTGGTAGCCATGCAACCGCATTGATTTCCATGCGATCGCACAGGCGTGTTTGCAGACACAAGATCACCTCAGTGGCATGCCCTCCTCCACTGCAGAATCACCCACTGTTTAGGTCTCATTTTTGTCATCAGAGCTGGTTGCTGCTTGCATAACTAATGTGTCAGTGTATGAGTGATTCTGTTCTCCAGTCTGTACAAAGGCACGTTGTCCTTAGTCCATGCCAGGTCAACCCAGGAGAGCTTCCTCCTAAATCACTTCCTTTGCTTCCTCACTCATTAGCTTGTCAGGATCTACTTTCCAATTCATCAGATGAAATTTGATTATTTTACTTTACAACAAAAAAGAATTAATTTAAAATAGAAATGATGGAGAGATGTTTTGAGGCATTTCCAAAGTTCTTTGACGAAATTTTTGGGGGAGCTTAGTGTTCAGATCATTCTGAACTGTCATGCTCCACAGCTAGAAAGGCCCTATGAGCAAATAGGGGCTGAATAGGCCCCTGATCCAAGAAACATGTTGATTCTTAAAGAGGGTGACAAAGGTCGCTACTCCAGGAAAAAAACCATGCATTTATTCCCACAGAGGACTGAACAGACCCCCACGCCACAGACAGCAAAGTACTTTGTACCAACACAGACTGAATAGGACCCTGTCCTAAGGAGGGACACATAACGAGTCCAGCTCTGGAGTCCTCAGCACAGGAAAGACCTGGATCTGTTACAGAAGGTCCAGAGGATGGTCACAAAGATTGGGAGAGAGCTGGCCCACCTCTCCTGTGAAGAAAGGCTGAAAGAGTAGGGACTGCTCAGCCTGGAAAAGAGAAGGTGCTGGGGATTCCTTCTAACAGCCTTTCAGTACCTAAAGAGGGCCTATAGGAAAGATGGGGACAGACTTTTTAACAGGGTGATAGGACAAGAGGTAATGGTTTTAATCTGAAACAGGGCAAATTTAGAAAAAAATGCAAGGAAAAATGTAGGTGGTGAAACACTGGAACAGGTTTCTCAGAGAGGTGGCAGATGGCCATCCCTGGAAACATTCAAGACCAGGCTGGATGGGGCTCTGAGCAACCTGGTCTAGTGGAAGGTGGCTCTGCCCATGGCAGTGGGTTTGGACTAGATGACTTTTAATGGTCTCTTCTAACCCAAAAAATTCTTTGATTCTCTGCATTCCTAGGAGTGGCTGAACAGGCCTGTGCTCCCAGGACTGACACACACCAATTTTTCAGGAGGGTTAGAGAGGATCTCACCATCAGTTATTGTTATCACAGTATGTTACCACTCTCAGATTGTGTCTCTTCCTCTGTTCGGAATTCCCTGCTCCTTGGCAGGTAATTTGTGCCATTACTATACACAGCCATCTCCTCAAAATGTCTTTTCAAAATATACCTGAATGTTTTATGCTCTGTCTGCAAATGAAGGACAATTTTATAAATACCTTGATTTCTTCTGCAATTATCTGTCACTGTATGTCCTCAGCAGCTTTAGTGACCTGTTGGAAGCAGAAGGATAAAAAACAGCAGTGAGGAGAAAAGTTTAATAAATACACATTAGTATCTAGCATCTACCTTATAACCCATGAGACACAATTTAAATGATGGATGCTTCTACCTCGGTCCTCATGGCCAGGCTCCTTACTCAGCCAGCTATGCAGAACAGCAGGGATCAGTGTTGCCAGGGAGCCAGTTAACAGCGTCTTGACACAGTCACAGCCTGGGACATGGAGTGCAGCAGGCTGCAGGCTGCTTTAATAAACTCACAGCACATTGCACCTACACTAGAGCAGCTGCTCCAGTCCCCTGTCAGCCCTGCCAGTTTACTCCTGTAGGTATCTGGATCCGGAGAGTATTGGCACTGGCAGTGCTGACTGCGTGCATCAGAGCAACCAGCACCAGCCTCATGGCCTTTTGCCTGAGAGGAGCTACGTGATCCTCTGTATAATGAGATGTTAAAGATGAGATATATATAATTTTTTCACCATGTCATCAAATCACTTTGATGGGATTTTAATGGGTTTTTGACTGGCTTCCTGCCCTCAGGGTTCCTCAAAGGCTTTCTCTTCCTTTTTTTGCCCCTGTATGGGCAAGCTGGGTTTTCCACAACCTAGCTTGAGTCCTGAAAAACCTAGATGCTGCCTTTCACTGGAAGTTGCTGTTGTCTAGGCGCAGGTCACCTGTTCTCAGAGAACAAGGTGAACTAAGACCTATATAATAGTGTTGGAATAAGGGAGATGAAATAAGCTTCCATGGGAAGCAGAGGACAAAAACAATAACTCCATTAGGTTCATTGTTCAAAAAAGACTTGATGGCTTGGATCAATTCAATCAACTTCAACTGTTTGAAATATGGATACATACTCTTAGTAAAACATACATGCTACATACCAAATTGGATACCACCATTTCACTTTTCAGAGGACCATTGATGTCTCACTGAGACTGGACATGTCACTTTTAGGAAGTAGCTGCAAGATGGAAAGAAACCTGTTCTTGGAGGAAAATAACTCCAGAATAAGGTTAGAGAACCTGCTCTAGGCTGGGTTAGGAAGACAAATCTTGTAAGGTAAAGGTCAGGTAGCAGATATTGTCTGTGTTTCTCTCAGACTACGCTTAGCATCTGTGGATAATAGGCAACAAAAGTCCAAACTGCTCCAAGGTAATTTATGTCAACAAATGAAGCATAGGCATCCAGCACATGACCCAGCTCTCCAAGGATAGTGCTCAGAGCTGGTTACTGGCTCCTGCCCTCAGCATTCCCCAACCAAGGAATGAACTTCTGTCCTTTGTCTCTCTCTCTCCATTATCAGAGATTACAATTCACTCCTTCCTGTGGATTTACATGGTCATAAAACTGTGCCTGCACTTGGAAGTGTTAAATAATCCTGATCATAAATTCTAAGAGAGGTGTTTTCCAAAACCAAGATAGTTTTTCAGAAATAGGAATGAATGGGTGGGTAGGGGTTGAGGGTGGGGACCACCTGAGCCAGGTGCAGTAAATAGAATAGGCTTTCTTCTGTGCTCTAGTCTTGTTCCTTGAACTGAGGCCTTGCCAGAGTGAACAGCTGGGTTTATGTAAGAACACAGTCCTGTTTAAGATGCTGATGTGGGGTATTTTCCTAGGATAAATAAAAAAGAAAAAAAAATGCCTGAACTTCATTTGCTATCCATATTATGTAGCTGGGTGTATAAGAACAGGAAAAAGAAAGGCTCCTGTCCCTAAACAGGAATTTGCAAGACCAAGACCAAAGTAATCTTGGGAGATACATTTCACATGGCTGTCATTCAATTGCCTGAATAGCTGTTCAGGGACTTATTAGTCACAATGGACTATTCTGCCTGTCTTCCAGTTGCTCAATTAGAAGAGCACAGGTCTTACGTAAGGCTTATGCCATATTTACTGTGTTGGTACAGATATGCTGTAGCCCTGATATCCTATTTTCAACTTATTAGTAAGGTGAAAATAAAATATGAGTCATCAATGTGCACTTTGCAGCCCAGAAAGCCAATTTTATACTGGACCATATAAAAAGTATTGTAACCAGCAATCTAGGGAGGGGATTCTGCCCCTCTACTCAGCTCTTGTGAGACCCCACCTGGGTTCTGTGTCCAGTTCTGGGGCCCCCAGCATAAAAAGGACATGGGCCTGTTAGAGCAGGTCCAGAGAAAAGCCACAAAAATGGTTAGAGAACTGGAGGACCTCTCTTGTGGAGATAGGAGGAGGAAGTTGGGGGTTTTTGCTCTGGAGAAGAGAAGGCAGCCTACAAGAAAGAGGGAGGGAGACTTTTCGCAAGGGTATGTAGTGGCAGGATATGGGATTTTAAACTGAAAGAGGATAAATATACATTGGACATGAGAAATTTTTGTTTGAGGGTAGTGAGATACTGGCACATCTTGTCCACAGAAGTTGTGGATGCCCCATCCCTAGCAATATTCAAATCCAGGTTGCATGAGGCTTAGAGCAACCTGCTGTAGTGAAAGATGTCGCTAGCCATGGCACTGGATTTGGACTAGATGATCTTCAATGCTACCTTCCAACACAAACCATTCTGTGATTCTCTGATATTATCTAGTTCTCTTGCCTTTAGGCAACTAATCCTGTCTCCAGTCCTGCTCCTTATTTTTTTGATGGGGGAAATGGTTTTACTATAATTTGAGTCTTGGTAGAGGTAGGAGCACTCTAAAGGTAAAACGAAAATACAGATTTGAGGACATATGAAAGGACAAGAATATCTATGAATGATGTTTTCTGTGGATGCATATGATGTGGTTTCAATCTCAAGTCAAGCAGATCCTGTCCTACATATGGCACAGTTCATCTGCCCTTCCATTCAATGCAACCACATGTGGAACTGCCCCAGTTTACCCCAGAGGAAAACCAGCATGCAGTTACATCAGCCCAATCCATGGGCAGTAAGTTGTGACTCAGAGGCAAGAAAAAAATGACTAGAGAAGAAACTTTGTATCATCTGTAACCTTGGAGAAAAATCTGTGCTAGATTTCTTTAGATAAGCTGAGAAACTGGAAATCCTTCATCCTGAAGATGGACTTACATGAATGCTGCCACTGCACTTAAGAAAAATGCTCATAAATGATCTGATGGAAAGGGGGAATCAACTTGCATTTTACGATGAGAGAAAGCCCTTCATTTTCTGTCTCAAGAAGGCCAGTAGAGCAGTTCTTAGAGCAAACCCTTATACCTCTCAAGCTCTATCACACAGGCATTTTACTGCTATTCATTACATGTAAATGCCTCTTTGTCCCAACACAAACTTGCAGCTGTCAACACAGCCAACACTAACTACCAGGAAATGAATCTGTCTGAGAAGGAAACGTTGCAAGCTATCAAGTCCCCACAATGTGCTAAAACATCCGTAGAGGCAGGCTGCCAGGAGTTTATTATAAACTATGGACCATATGTTCTTTTTGGCTTCCATAGTTTTGAACAAGGAAATGTGTCATCAAATAATCCCGAAGGGAGGGGAGAATGAACTGTGCAAGGGAAGAATCATAATGATACTTCACTGGGATGGTACCCCAACGTCTGCTTTCCTGAAGAGTGTGAAAGCTTAAAAGACCAATAGAGATATAAAAAGGGGGTTGTTACTAGAGTGTGGATAGGAATAAACTTGGCAGGAACTCCACCATATGGCAACCTCAGGAGATGTGATGGGTGTCTGAGGAAAACCTGCTATCATTCATGCTGGTTCAAGAGACAATAACTTCCTAATGTATGTGTTGTTCCTGGATCTAGCCAAGAGAAGTATGTAAAGGCATGTATGTATCACAAAACTCAAGATGAAGCAGACAGGTAACCCCACCACCCAGGTTTGCTGACCATGCTGTTGAACTAGCTCCACATACATGCATATGATATGATATGATTTGTGACAGATATGATTGGTGTTGAAAAATAAATTATTCTGGTAAAACAGATCCACATAGGAAGGAGACTGAACTGAGGGTACATCAATCTTTACCATCTCAAGCTGGTAACATCTCTTTACAGGCTAATGTTTTTTATGTTGATACCAGACAGTGCAGGTATCACTGCCTCTTCCACCCCAACTCCTGCTGTTGCAGAACACTGAACTCCATGGCTTGTGACATATTTTTCTTCATTTACTTGACAGCTGATGTCACTGGTACCCAGAATTACTCTCACAGTTCAGTGCAATGCTCTTTAGAGCTTGCAAACATGTTGACAAGCAGACACTAAGAGTGAATCAGCAGTGCCTCAGGTGAGGAGACCAATGAAAACAGAGACTGTGGGACATGGTAGGAAGCTCCAAGCATATGCTTTAAGCATAGGCAAGGTTAGGGCAGAAGCTGAGTGTGTTCTTTCAAAGATGAGGTTGGCCAGTTGATGACAAAACAGAAGCACACTTCTGAAAGACAAATAAACCAAAACATATTTCACTGAAGCATGACCTAACTAAAAGGAGGTAGATTTAGACTAGATATAAGGAAGAAACTTTTTGCAATAAGAGTGGTGAAACACTGGAACAGATTGGTCAGAGGTGCCCTGTCCCTAGCAACATTAAGGTCAGGCTGGATGGGGTTTTGAGCAACTTGATCTAGTTGAATATGTTACTGCTCACTGTAGGTAGTTTGGGCTAGATGACCTTTAAAGGTCCCTTCTAACCCCAACTATTTCATGATTCTATGATTCTGTCTGAATCTCATTTCTTCTTACCTGCTTCATAGGCTTGTGCTCTAGGAGGAGTCTTGGCTGACAGAACAGATTCTGCAGCACCTTCTCCTCTGGGGTGAATTAAGTTAATTTTCCATAAATTGAATGTGTTTTGTTCACAGCAGTAATTAGTAAGCAATCCTTCTGTCTTTATCTTGATCCACGTGCTTTTTTATTCCTGTTCTTCCTATTTTTTTTACCCTTTTCCACTTCTGTCCGAGGGAGGTGGGAAGTGAGCAAGCAGCGGGGCAGGGGGAGTTAAGCTGTTAGCCGTGGCCAACCCACCACTGTTTAGCATCCCTTCACAGCATACACATGACAGACTTAACTGATTGTGTATTTTTTCTACCTTATTTCCCTGTTCCAGCTTTCATCATTTTTTGCTTTGCTGCTGACTTTTAGATGCTTAAAATTATGTCGAACTTAAGACCTGGTCTGAAACCCACAGCTCTGTGTGTTTACCTCTGACATTTTGGAATAAATATCAGCAGTCCTATTAAAAAAAAAAAATCTGCTTTAGTATAAACACTCTAAAAAATTCATTCATTAAGAACATTCAGCAATTCTGTGCTTTGACAAAGTACCTATAATTCAGTTGATAGTCTGACAACACTGTTGTGCTTTTTGAAATCTCTCTAAATACCTCTTCAATTTTGCCCAGTTAAAATAGCGTTGGAGCTTCAGTTTTTGTGTGTGCTGTAGAGACCGGGGTAAGGGATTGAAGTTAGTTTCTTTGGTATTTGCATGGTGCATGATCAATCTCCATGATGTGACCAAGACTTCCCTTGGCCTCTGGAGCACATACAGTACAAAAACATATAGTGTTTTTCCAGGGCCTTGAAGGGGCAGGTACACCTTGTAGTCAGGTATTGTTTGAGCTTATAAGGTTTCTCTTTCCTACACATGAACACCATTTATAAATGCTGTAGGGAGCCAGTTCAACAAGATGCTTTTATTTCAAACTTAAATGCCACAAGTATCTTCTAACTAGGCATGACTATGTAGGAAATTCCTTTCTGTGTTCTTGACTCCCAAGATACTCTGCCTCAGAAATGTGCTACTTCTTTGTTTTTCTGTATTGGAACTAATAGAATCAACACGGTGCAGCTGTGAGAGTGACTCAGCAGAATAGCTGTGAATCTTCATGCGCATGACATCCTGTGACAAAAAGAATAGCACATTTTGAAGATTTAAAATGTCTTCGTTTCATTAATTTTTTCCTCAAGGGGAGGTAAAGTTATTTTGAATAGGAGACAGTAAAACTGAAATTCTTCTACACCAATCTGTCAAGATGGCAAACATGAAAATTATATCAAGAATATGTTGCACTTCAAATATTATTGAATTAATAATTTTTTTCATACTTCCCAGGCAAGATTTAGGAGTTTCTAGAGCAAGGCTTAAATGCGAAACATATGGCAGATGAAGTGATGCTAATAACAATGGGGACTAATGAGAAGTGTTTTGCTAACAAGCATATCTTACTTGTAGATTTTTCCTCAGAACTAAGGAATAAACTTGGAATTTGAGATCTGGAGGAGCAAAATGATATAAATCCTTCAGGATCTGAGTATTTAACCTCTAAAAGCCACAGGTGAATGGACTGTCTTTTATGTTTACTTGGAAAAACACAATCAATGATTGATAGAATTATCAGTTCTGGTTGGGATTTTTTTTTTGCTTTGTTTGGGATTGTTTGTTTGTTTGTTTTGTTGGGTTGTTTCATTTTTTTTTTTCAGGAAGTCTTGGGAGTTCTACAAGGCCTGAAAAAACCAGTAAGATTTGCCTGCTTGAAAATAAATGTCTGAAGTGGCTTTAGGTGGTTAACTTTTCATCTGCAGCTCTGTCTTTCTGCCTCTACAGAAATGCACAAGGGTTTCTAGGTGTTTAACAGACCTCTTTCACTTATGTTCACGCATACCACCTCAAAGAAAGATATACAACCTCCACTCGACTCTGTTGCTCTGAAGTTCCAAATTTGCAGATACTTAACTTCCGTACTAACTGTGTCAGAGTGAAAAGTCAGCCTGCAAACAAGCTCTGATACAAATTCATTCTGCCTTTGAGTTAGCCACCAGTCTGTGCTGAAAGAAAGAAACACTAGCAAGAAGAAGTGTTTTCCCAGACCTTTTAGTTTAGGTTATTGTGGCTGGTGGGGCTTTAGCATCTGGAGGGACTAGGCTAAGGATGGAATACATCATTAGGTTGGGAAGGGGCAGCAGTGAGAATTCAGCTTGGGAGGCAGAACACAGTGGATAGCTGCCATGTGCAAAACCTGAAGGTTTTCAGCTGCTATGTGTACCGTAATCTTCTGATGTTCCCAGGACTGTTTTCTAGGATGAGGACTGATGGGCACAATCATTGCCTATCTTTCAAAAAATTTGGGATGATCCTGAGCCCTTGCTGAGGCCAGTGCCCAGATCAGTTACTAGTTAAGAGAGTGCTCATTGGTCTTGGCCAGAGCTTTCACAGCCCAAAGGTCCAGGGCCCCATAACATTTCTACCTATTGTTTGAGTCACTGTAAGTAGATTTAACCAGTGAGTTCACTTTGGGGAGTGCCCTTGCCTCTCACCATTTAGGAGGGTAACTCTCTGCCCGTGATAACTTCTGAACTCCTGTTCATACTCCTACTTCTTAGGCTTCATGGGCAAACTGCATCAAACTCCAGGATAAAGACAAACACCATTCAATACTCATGTGACTCCCTTAGAAGAGTGTACCTCTGAACAGTCCAACCAAAGCCACCATTGTCCCTGCATTCTGGTACCCCAAGCTCCTTCCAGCACCAACTATCTGGTCAATGGTTTCTGAATTTCTGGACTACTTCATCAATATTTGCCAACTTACATTTCTTCTACCTTTGATATTCTATTCCATTATGAACTTAAACTTTATCCTCATTAAGTGCAAAGCCCTGCACCTGGGGGGATGAAAAACTCCGTGCACCAGTGTATGCTGGAAAGCATTTTGGCAGGAAAGGACCTCGGGGTCCTGCTGGACACCAAGTTGAGCATGAGCCAGCAGTATGTCCTTGCTGCAAGGAAGGCAGATGGAACCCTGGGTTGTATTAGCCAAGAATTGCCAGACTGTCGGTCTCCTCTACTCAGCCCCACCTGCAGTATTGTGTCCAGTTCTGAGCTCCTCAGTCCTAGAGAGTCATGGACACACTGGAGAAAGTTGAAAAAGGGGCCACAAGGAGGATTAAGGGGCTGGAGCACCTCACATATAATGAAAGGCTGAGAGAGCTGGAACTGTCAAGCCTGAAGAACAGAAGGCTCAGGGGATACCTTATAGGAAGGTGCAAGGAGAGCAGAGACAGGGCCTTTTCAGTGCTGCCCACTGATCAGAAGCGATTGGCACAAACTGAAACACAGAAGTTTCCCCCTAAATATCAGGGAACATTTCTTTTACTGTGACAGTAACAGGGCACTGACAGATTGCCCAGTGAGGTTGTGGAATCTCCATCCTGGAACTATTCAGAAGCTCACTGTACATGGACTTGGGGAACTAGCTGTAGTTAGTCCCGCTGTAGGGTGGGGGTTGGACCAGGTGATCTCCATAGACCCCTTCCAGTCTCAACTATTCTGCAATTCTGTGAACATCTGGAAGCATTTTCTTCAAAATGCGGTAGCCAAATGTTTCACAAAATGCGGTAGCCATATAAAGGCCCCACAGAGTTGCTGCCTATGGACATATGTGGCTAATTCCATGGTTATTTGTAGCAAATTCTCATCATGTCATAGTGATTTTTTCCACAATGAAAAAAACCCTGTTTTCTGAAAGACTATTTTAGCTGTCCAGAGGAGGCTTAATCACAGTGTTATGCTTATTTTGTAGCAAAAAATCCACTTTCCATCTCCTAGTGACATTCAGGTGAGATTTAGTCACCGAAAACTAGTTATAGCATAGATATTTAAAATGCTGCTATAGATGATAGAGACCTGAATCCTCATTCAGTTGCCTCAACACAATGTGTAATGTCATTGGGATTTCCTGGGAAAGACACTTGCACAGGCCTGGCTGCCATGATAAAGAGCCCATAGGAAATCCATATCATTTTAAAGAGGTGGTTGGAGGCTCAAATGGGTCTGCAGGTGTCTGGGTATATGAATCCCTACACCAATGAGTACAGTCAAGAGTAGAGTAGAAGGCAGTTTGGTAGATATCTGCCACTAGGAGTGGGGTCCAGGTATCCACATCTAGTCTGGGTGCCTGCAGCTAGTCCCGGCTGCACTTTATTCACCATGCATTCATGGGGCTGGTAGCTCTGTCACGGTACCTACAGCACACCTACATAATCCTGAAAGGCTACCTAAAGACCAGGAAGAATATCTTGGCTTCTTTACCTTGATTAATTGGCATCTGTCAAAGTAATGAGGGCAGTTAGATTTCTGACTGTAAGTAATAGTATTGCAATGAAATGCAGTCTGGGAGAGGCCCCACCTACCTTTATGAGGCCTCTGTTAATAAGGATATATCCTAGTTTAGGGAGCAACAGTTTTCAGGATTCAGAGGTGGCACTTCTTGTTATACCCGCTGATTGCAAATGTGTGGATAAGAGCATTCCTGAATTAAAAATTCATCTTCCAAAAGGTGAGCAACTGACTCTGTGTATCCTCACAGTGAAAGCCGAGCACAGGCCGAAGCAAAAGCATTTGCTTTGTGTGGGAGGAAACCTAGGCCAGTGATACAGAATTACCTCCCACACTTTGGCTGGTGTGTGTCACACTTTGAAAAGGGTATTAAACATTAGATGAGACAACAGAGAAACTTTCAGTCAACTGGCATTTTGTTCTGCTCTGTCTGCACCCCCTACACTTCTCCAAATGCCATTCCAGTATTTCCCTTTTGGCAAAAGTCTAGGTTTGTTAAATCTTCCATTGAACCAGTGAAGTTCCTGCAGGTCTCCTTGTTCTGCAGGTGATGCCTAGATCTCTCTGTCAGAGTCCTGAGAGGGCACTGCTCTCCCCATCCCACCAGCTTCCTTCCAACACCTGACCTTCACCTTACCATGAGCAATCTAGGTGGTGTCCCATGTGTATGCCGAGATCCTGTGATTGCAAACTTTGGTTAAGGATGCTGGAGACTTCAGCCTTTAAAGTGTAGTCTGTGAGGTTCAGAGGATAAGGACATAAGACATGTTCCAGCTTGGCCTATTGTCCATCCACCATATCAAGAGAGCATGTGAGCCTGGCCTGTGCAGTCAGTGGTTTAAGGGTATTGGTGATAAATCCCTATGTTGTCCTTTTACTATCTCTTTATGTACTTGCTTTCCAAGAACTTACCAATCAGCCTTTTGGACCTGCCATATTTCTACCCGCAGGGTAGAGGCATATGCATGAAGTCTAAGGGCAGAATAATTTTCAGGTCAGCTAGTCCACTAAAGATAAAAAATCAACCCAAATCCTTCACCTCCTTGTTCAGTCCAAATCTGTATATTACAACAAGCTATTTCATTGCTTAGGAAAAATCCCCTATATCCCATCCCACAGGGAGAAATTTAACATATCCATCCTCCTTGCAATAAATTCTGTAAGCCCACATCAGAATACTGACCACACTATATGGTTTTCCTTTCCTGGCTTTGGCTGGTCCTTGGTTATTAAGGGAAAAACAATAAAAAAGAAATCCAGGCCTTCCAAAGGCAAGTTCTACTGGGTTAAAAATCATTTATGCTAGTGCAACTGAAAACAAAATTTGTCCCATTGTTATCCTTTTTCTCCCATCAGCCTCCCACTTCTGTGTTTCATTTATCCTCTCCCTCCTGCTGCAAGGTTTTCCTTAAATCATATCTTCCCTCAAGGCTTTGCTATGTGTCTTTTCCAAAAACATTTTGTGTTTGAATTCCTCTGGTGCATTATAATTGTCTGAATGAGGTAGCGCATTTATCAGGACCCAGACCCTGTCTTTTAACTTGGAGTGGAGAAGTGGGAAAATTTATAACACTATGGAATTATTTACAAGTTTAAGCTCTGTGCCTTTTTTTTCCCTCTGATAAATATGATTTTTGTTCTCATTAATGATCATGGCAGCATGTCACATTTATAAGCTGTTATTGTACCTACTGATTACAGCAGCACGTCTAAGCCATGGATCTCAAAAATGTTTGCAGTCTTGTAGTACTCCATTTAAGAGACAGGTAGTTTATTGCTTTCTGAAAGACACTGAACTTCAGTGTTTTACTGAAGATTTGTCAAAAACCAGACTAAAACCCAACCCAAACATCCTTTGTTTCCTTATGAGCAACTTTTAGTGAGATTCAGCTCAGAAGTAATTTCAGGACTGGGATGTGCTGTTGAGTGCAGAGAGATGCTGATTTAGACCAAAGCCTAGTATTTATATAATAGAACTCAGGTCAAATGAATCACGGTGTTGGTTGCCATGTCATTACTGAAACTTGGGAGGTTTCTTAAGGCAGAAAGAAGACTAAAAAAGGATTTGGTTATACTTCTCTTGCCAAAGTGTTCCAAGTCAGAGGAGCGTGCCCACAGGCTGGGCTGGGGCTGTGTGCTGCCCAGGAGCAGCACCCGGCCCGACTGCCTCCTGTCAGACCAGCTGAGCACGATGCTTCGGCTTTGCTGCCCTCTGCCCAGCACAGACCTCCAACTGTGCCCCCAAAACTGCCCTCTCGGGGTGTGCAACACAAACCCTGGGCTTCCCGCTGTGAAAACAGCTTCCTACTGGGCTGAGACCCACAGCCTCACATCTACTATGGATCTGAACAGGGAAAAACCCCAGGTGAACTGAGTAGGAATTATGGTTTAGGGTCTTCAAGGGACTCATCACATTGAACTTGGAAGAGACCCAGGGCCTCGGGCCGTGTAGCCTTTCTCCCTGGCTTCATGGCAAGATACTCTCTCAGCAAGATGCTTCCTCAGTTTTATATAGCAAGGCAGATGTGTTCTATGATGCAGATGTAGTCAGACAAGAGTATATAAACAAAGCATAGAATTTTGTGCATTGATTTACACATCCTGAACATTGCAGCTCTTTAGAGAAAGGCCATATGAAGATTACTCAACCCTGGTCTGCTCTGCTCCAAAGCTGCTGAAGATGACCAATATTTAATCAATTCAGAGAGTAAAACTAATGGGATGAGAAGAAAAATATTATCACATTTTTAGAAGAATAAGGATGTGCTATTTGAACTGAAATACTGTACTTTCATGCTTTCTGAGCTTTCCTGCAATTTAAAAGACGTTTTCAGCCTGTGCAAATGTGATGTGGATACTTAACTAAGAGTAGAACCCTCAACAGTTTAAACTGAGATAGCACCAGCTATGTCAGTTGCCTTAAGCAACTAAATATTGTATGAATCTAGTCCAAGAAACACAAAAATATAATCAAACTTTGACTGAAATTGTCTGGATTGATTACTCACTAAAAGGCATTTCATATTGTTAGGTCAGCGTCAGCTGAAAGGCAAGTGAAATTGCAGGGTTCTTTTGAAATCATATTAATGAATAAATGAAGGATGTTCATATCTTACACATGAATGGTAATTTCATGGTGAGGGAAAAATTGTACATCCTATCCCTCTGCCTTACACTGCTGGCTAATCAGTCCTGATGACACTGGGGATTCCCATGCACTGAAGTGCAACCAGCAGCAGGTGAACTTAAACGGAAGGACAGGATCTGGGTTATTTCAGGATTTCCCTTGCTAAATGGCAGCATTACTGAAATTCGGACAGGTCAAATTTTGATTTCTGATGAGCCAAATGCAGATTGCTGCAGTTGTCACAGCAGCACAAAACTGTCCAGGCACATCCTTTGCTCCACATGGGATATGAGTGAAAGACAGCCTCAATAAACTGTTCATGTATTCAGTCTCCAGACAGGTCTAATTGTAACCAATCTCATGCTCGATGCTGTTACTTTGAGAGCTAACTCAGTGTGGACCATGCAGCTATAATTTGATCTGATAATTACCATGCAGAGGAGGTGATAAAGGCATGCAGGGAGTCACAGGAGCTCAGAAAGGAAAGGGTCAGGCTGAACAGGCCCCTCTTTGAGAAGGGTGGACCCCATCGCAGGAAGGGCTCTGTGCACAGGGGTTGCTGTGGGCAGTGGAGTAGCTGAGGACAGACAGGGCAGTCTAACATTGTCTGCACTCCTGGGAGCCTGGCTTTGCAGTGAGTGTCAGACAACCCTCCAGATGTCCAACCTTGCCTAATGGATGAGGTGTTCAGAGGCAGCTCTGCTGATGGATCTAGACTCAAAATAAAACACTTCTTTGTCAGGCAAAGTTTCATCACACCCATGGCAGCACTCCCACCACAGTTTTTAGTCTGGAGATCTTTTCTACAAAGGCTGGACTTGCCAGTGTGTTTTCTGCAGCATTTCTTCTCTCTGGCAGAGACGTAAAGATCTTCAGGAAGCATTTTTAAATTTGTTCCCACTGGTGAATACCCTTTTGTGCATAAACCACCTTTTCTTTTATGTAATTTTGCTATTAATACTGCAGTTGTAATTATGCTTTTAGTAAATTTTTATTTCAAGTCATAATGCCTCATTTATTAAGTCCCTTCCTTACTGCAAGGGGTGGGGGAAGGGGAGCGGCTTAGTTGGAGTTTAATTTCGTTGCTGGGGCTAAACCCAGCACATTTAATTGATGCCCAATGTAGGGCTTGAGGGAGAACTTGAAATAATATTTTGATGGAAGCATTTGTGTACTGCGTACTGATCTCTCTGGTTACAGTGCTCAATCTGTCCTTGTGGGTGTGGTACCTAGCCCAGTATATATTCCTGTAAGTGCTCCTCCTGATAATATTTGTCAAGGCAGGGAGAGGGAGTAGGATTGTTTTGGTGATGTACTGTGTGGCCTCAGTTTATGACATGATAACATCAAGGACAATGAGGGTCATTTGGGATGTGAATTCAGTGTCGTTTGCCTGTCCTGGCCTTGGCTGCTACCTCTGGCAGTTCATAGTTAGTTGTACCCAGCTGGTGGGGGGAATAGGAGAGGATGACTCTTCCCAGCCTTTCACCCTCTTATCCTCATTCAGGTCTGCTACAACAGCTTTTAAGAATTTTGGATTTCCTTTGGTTGTTAAGGACAGCATATCTTTGTTGCTAAATCTACAATGTCTCTNACAATGAGGGTCATTTGGGATGTGAATTCAGTGTCGTTTGCCTGTCCTGGCCTTGGCTGCTACCTCTGGCAGTTCATAGTTAGTTGTACCCAGCTGGTGGGGGGAATAGGAGAGGATGACTCTTCCCAGCCTTTTATCCTCTTATCCTCATTCAGGTCTGCTACAACAGCTTTTAAGAATTTTGGATTTCCTTTGGTTGTTAAGGACAGCATATCTTTGTTGCTAAATCTACAATGTCTCTGTGTGGTCTACACCATGTTTAGAGTCAGGACAGAGATTTCCTGGGAAGTTGTCCAGACACATGCCCCAGGGATGGATAGCCCTGGGTATCATGAAAGGTGAGAGAAAATGGGCCAGCTTTTGAAGAACTATTCTGCTCCAATGATTTGGAAGTTCACCCCTGAACAAATACAGGACCCTGATAAAATGTCAGAATATTAGAAAGAAAAATGCTGTGACAGTTCCAGAGAGGAATGAAGATGTGCTGGGCCCTGGCTACTGCCTAGCACAGACTGTTTGTTACAGTACAGCACCTTCAGGGGAGGGGAA
Organism: Daphoenositta chrysoptera; assembly: GCA_013397915.1. Taxonomy (NCBI): domain Eukaryota; kingdom Metazoa; phylum Chordata; class Aves; order Passeriformes; genus Daphoenositta; species Daphoenositta chrysoptera. Next base: position 542,619 of record VZRO01003958.1, on the reverse strand, counting down.
GGAAAGCAGACCGACAGGCACCATGGCCACTGACACTGCAGCTGAACCAGAGGGATAACCCACACCAGCAGCAGTTGCCCCTGTTAAGGAGAAGAAACCCAAGACCAAATCAATTCTCACAGAGGGTGATGAAGAGGAAGCAGGATCTTCAAAACCAGTGGAAGAAACAGGACCAGTGATAATCACCTGGTCTCTATCCCTGGGGGAGCCCCTATTGACGTGGCTGCTCTGATGCTGGGACATCATGGCCAACGGTGTGGCACTAGATGGTAGTGAAGCCAAACAACTGGGATCCCTCTCCCAGGATGCTGGTATTGACTAGGGAATCAGGAAAACACCAGAAACTCGTAGCCTCTGTAGACAACTCTTGTCAAGTGTGAGGGAAAGATACCCACTCAAAGATGAGATTTTAGTGCGCCACGAAATGTGTAACAACATGGCACGAGGTGTCTGGTACCTGAGAGAATTAGCTGTGCTAGAGATAATCTTTTCAGACAATGAGCGATTCCCTAATAATCCAGACAGCATCTAGTGCACATAAAACATGAGGCAGAAATTAGTATGGAACATGCCAGTGTCGTACACCGACTCATTGGGACTGATGTCATTAAGGGAGGGAGAACAAAAAGTGGAAACTTTGGTTGGCACACTCCAGATATATGAAGGAACTATCTCCACCCTTCTAAGGGCCTACATCTCCTCCGTGGAAAAACTGATCAAGAATTTCCAGAATTTAAAAGAGGAAATTAAAGAGGGCCACAAGAAACTTAAAGAGGAGATTAAAGAGGAAATTTCCCATGCTCTGCCGGTACAGACCAGAATCTCTGCTATTAAAAGCAGGTGTGCCCCCATTCAAACAAAAGGATACACTCCCCGAGGTCACCTGTGCTTTTATCTATATTAACATGGAGAACACACGAGGAAGTGAGCTGGAAAATGCACCTCTGCCCTAGCAGCCTGGCTTGAGAGGAAGAATGACTACCATTGTAATGCACATGGCTTCTCTTATTTTCCGAGAAGTTAAGGATGAAAAAAATTGAACAGTAGATGCAATAACAGACTCTCCTTCTCCCTGCTCTCGATATGATCTGGCAGTCTGGAAGGGCACCGATGGAGCAGGTTAGGTTATTGCCAATGGACTTCCACCATACATTGGGTCTGGAGTCTGAGATCAAGGATTCTCCTGCAGCACAAGAATTCAGGGCCAAGGTTAGATACTGACGATACAAACTGTACTTGAGGGGATCAAACCTTGACCGAGGCTGCAAACTGACTCTCATGACACTGAAGCCCACAGGTTTGATCTGAATTCTTTATTGACTGCAAAACTTCCCTAAAGAAGGAAGGACAGATCATGAAGTAGCTCATGGTGGCTAATGAGCCCTGATCTCCCAAACCAGCAGATGTAGCCAACTCACTGGATATTTGAAAAGCAAGGCATGTGAGTAGAGAATATTTCATAGTAAAGCAGCAAGTGGATTTTCCAGTCTTTCTTCACTGCCACGGGTAGGTAATCTATTCAGTATGCCACATCAGATAATGAGAATTGCTTATCTCCTCATTTTCTCTGTTAAACACTTGTTTTTCCTATAATTTCCGAGACATGGCAATGGTCAAAATGGGTTTAAAACAGCAAAGCAGAGTTAGATCACAGGAGTTTGCATTCGGGTTTAACACGTGGCCTTGTTCCAGGAGAAAGACACAGCGCTGGGCTGCAGGACACATCTCAGCATGTTTCCTGCAATTAGGGAAGGAGCTGTACCGAGCCGCTGAGGATCAGCAGGGCTCTGCCCTCGCTTTGCTGCTGTTCCCGGGAAGAGCAATGCTAATGTTCTGAGGCCACCTACTGTTTGCTTTCAACACCTACATGTTAATGTGTAGGATGCTGTCCAAGAGAGCAGGCTTATCCTAATGACCAGAAGGTATTCCCAATAGTCCTTAAGGATGTCAGGATACATCAGAAACAGAACTTGCTCTACTTTAATTACACTGCTTCATAAGTATAATCATCCCCAGCTCGTTAAGATGATTTTTCAAGGAAAATAAATATTACTATCTTGATAATTTTTTACTTCATTAATATCCTCTGCAATCTCTCCCTGTGAGAATACCCTTAAAAGTGCCAAACCCTCCCAGAGCTTCCACTTTCAAGTACTCAGGAGGAGTCTGGATGCACAGAATGAAATCCTAGCTCCACTGACTCACAAGCAATTATTCCCTTTTGCATGAATAGAGCTAAGTTAGGGTTTTTCTCTCTCTCAGTTCATCATAATAGGAATTTGCTGATCCCATGCTGTTAAATCCATCTGCTGCCTCAAGCTTTGACTTGAAGCACAATGAATAAAAGAAGGAGAGAAAAAAGGAGGAGGAGAATCAGAAACTGTTATCCACAAAATACCCTAGACTGAAAGCCTCAAGCTGAGCCCGTGGAGGCCAGCTACTGCTGTACAAATGGAAAGAAAGCTGAAACTCCTGGCACTACAATCTTCTGCCTATTACTAATAGCAGGATTCAGTTGACTCTAATACACAGGGACTCCCCTCCATTTACACATTCATTACACATTCTCAGCTGCTATTTAGTCATTGACTCCCAATTCGTGTTGTAACACTGGTCCCACTTTTCTTCCTGTTAAATGGGGTCAATTGGATGCTGAATCCTCTTCTTTCAGTCTCCTCTGGTGTGCAATGAGACATTCAGGCCTGTTGACACCAGTCTCTCTCACCAGCATCTGGCTTGTAAAGGCTTCAATCAATCAATCAATCGATCGATCAATCAATCATCAGTCAAAGCATCAATGGCTTATTATTTTTTGACAATCTGCTGCACTAAAGCTCCCTTCTGTTTAAACCATATTCTCCAGAGACCTTTAGGAATCCATTTTCCCAAACTTCTCTCTCCTCTGTTAGCTGTACCTTGGCTGGATAGCAGTCCCAGAAGCACTGCTGCTGGGTGCAGTCTCCAGATGCTAGCAGAAGAGTTACCTTTCTGCAGAAGTTCCAATCAACCATTTCCAAGGAAAATGAAACCGCTTGGAGCATGTATAATCTCATATTATTTTTAACACATTTAAAAAATTATAGATAGAGGAAAAAATATGGAAAATTATTATTTTAAACCTCGTAATAATTACGTTTGATGAAGCCCAAGAAAGTAATTTTCAGGGACTGAAGATCATAAATTCTTTATTGGTTTCTTCACTCATTGTTAAAGCAGGCCTTATTATTATGACTTAAGAGTCAGTGATACATGAGTGGCTGGGAAGTTTGATGTATGCACTTCCTTTCCTCACCATCAATGCAAGATAATTAGAAGTAGCTTGATGAATTTTTTTCCTTTTAAGTAAAAAATATTACAACTTTCTTCCCTAAATTCACCTTGGAGATTTACAAGAACATGCTGAATTTAGAAAATTAAATAATTTCTGAAATGACAACTAAATCCTACCTGGATACCAGCTACCATGACCTGATTATTGTGAAGTTGTAAAGACAGAGATGGTCCCAACTGTAAGACACATGTTTTCTGTTTTGTAGGGGACATGGTTTTCATTCTAAGGAAAACTACCAGTGAAATAGGACAGGAGAACAGTGTAGCCATGAGAAAGCAGATGAAATGGAAGAAGACTATTAGATTAAAGTTACACTGTAGAATGAGGCAGGGCTCAGAGGTGGCATAGAAAATGACAGTTTGGTGGCTTAGGCAGTGTGCTTTTCAGTGGTGGGCACCAAATTGAATATGCCTTAGTGGCTGTGAATAACAAATCATCAGCATTAACCTTGCAGAGTGCTATCATGTGCAGCAGACAGGAGCCCTTAAGCAATCAGGATAGTAAAATCGCACAGTGTTGGGCTCAAGCCCCTTCTTCAGTAGAGGAAAGAGGTCAGCCAGTGGACAGGAATGATGAAAAATAAAAATGTGAAAAAAGGGAAATAGCACTATGTAAAATATAAACAATGCATAAAACTAAAGAAATGAAAGGAGAAAATATAGTAGTGCTAGCAGTAATGAAACCTTAGCAATGACAAAGTCCTGTTATTAGGTAATATAATGTAAAGCTGATGTATTGAAGGTTACATGTATGAAGGAAATGTTAAGAATATTTCCATTCTAATCCAGATTTCCGTTCTGCTGCTAAAGACAGTCATATCTCTCACTTGAACTTTTTGGAGCATTTTACTTGCTTTGGCATTCCTGTTAAAAGTCAGTACTGTACTGTACCGATTAAATTAGTATTTTAATACAAAAGGCAGAACCTGAACTGAATGGATGAAGCCTTTGGTAGGTGAGGTTACATATGTGCTATCTTTTCAGAGTCAACACACTTAAAACTACTGGAGAACATTTCACTCACTTATACACTTTTGTGCAGCCGCTGTGAAGCCACAAAGCCTCTAACACGGAGCATGCTGGCCAGGTGTCCAGTGTCCACACTGCTTCAAGGCAGTCTGAGAGGAAGCTGTCCATGCAATTCATGCATCTTGGCAGCAAAGAACGTGGGACCCCTCCAGGAAGGATGAGCAATATGCCCCAAGATTTATTTTATGACTGTCCTTGATATGGATCCAAGCAGGAAGGCAGATTACAGTCCAGAATCAGGAAGGAGGGTGTCCCACACTCTGTGTAAAGCTGTTAGATATAACATGAATCACACCTCAAAGGTGAATGACTGATTCTATCAAGTGTAAGCACATTAGAAGTTTAAGCCATTGAATTGCTTCATTCAGTGTCACAATTTATTGCAGATCAAACTACAGACCAACGCAGTCACCACAACAAACAGGAATGTGCAGACAGAATGACTGATCAGGGTTGCTTAGTATTCTTAGTCCATCCAAGCTGTGTTTTAATACAGCCAACAACAAAGTAACACGTGTAAGTACCAGTACAAGGTGGTAACACCACGTAGAGAATACACAGCATGGGAGAGTAACTCCTAAGCAGCAGTGGTTGTGAAACGATTTACTGACTGTGTTGAACAAACAGATGTGGTGGTAAAAAGAACTAGCATTACTGAATCTGTAATCAGGGCAATAATTGGTAAACATTGTCAGACTGCTCTTTCCATTGTGTGTTTGGGATAAATAAACCTAGCACCAGGGTAATGAATCCTTTCATGAGTGCTTAATAATACCTGTAGATGATCAATAGGGAGCCACAGAAATATTTGGGGGCTGAAGGAAATTCTTCTCTGGGACCAAATTAATGAGCTTAATTGTTTTTAGTTTGTTAGAACAAAACCTTACAAATTACTTGTTTTCAATCTATTGCAACACACCATTACAGAATGTGCTCTCTTGACACAAAGGAATGCGGGAATTTAAAGAATTAGAGAGAAAGGAATAAGAATCAATACCAGAAGATGGAAATAACCATTTGCAAATAAGAAATTAGGCAGAACTTTTTCTATTGGAAGCAATTGGAAAGAAAAAGAAACAAGCCAGCAAGGGAAGGAGTGGGACCACACTGAGCTGCTGCCAACCAGCCCCCCAGATCCCTGTCTGCAGGACTGCTCTCCCCAGGCAGGTCTTCTGCACTGCTTACTTGACTTGGGACATACTGGAATTGCCTGCTCCTCAGCTTATAAAAAGATGGTTCTTACAGACTGACCAGCCCCGAAAAGTGAAAATACTTTGCTAAATATCTCCCTGAATAACTCAAAGCTTGCTCTTCTGAAGGCCAGGGTAGCAACTTTGATGTCCTTTATTCTTATTTCACTGAAAATTTTAAACTCAACCCTTTTGTCATCACTGTGGCCAATACAGTCTCCTGCAATCACATTGACCACATCACCACTAACTGTAAGGACTGTGCAATCAAATCTCTCCCTTACATATAGTGTCACACCTCCTGCCTTGCCTGTCCTGCCTATCCTTCCTGTAAGCCTCCACCCCAGCACTCCGATCGTGGGACTGGAGACGACCCTCTATCTTCTCCAAAAGGATGGGAATTTCCCATTTTCTTTGTTCTGCTAGCCCCAGAAGGATGGTAGAGAGAAGGTTACATCCAGTGTACGTATTTAAATGCTTATACAAATATAACAAAAATTATGTGTACGTACAGCCACATAATTTAAGTACACCTGTAACAGAAGGTCCAAATAAACTGTAATACATGCAGTTTTATTGACAGTCAAAATTTCTAATTAACCCAAGCATAAATCATAAAGTTCTGTAATTGTGAGTTCCATGCCTTGGAAGTCACCTGGTGATTCATGGATATTGCCAAGTTATGTGAAGTTTGCAAGACTTATTGACATAGGAACACTGATGTTAATGAGCAATATCTGACATCTCCTTGTAATTAATACTCCCTAGTCACTAGCAGTAGCACAACCACCATTCAGATTGACATTTTGTTCAACCCATTTCCAAAACATTTTTACCTATTGTAATTGCATCTACAGAACAAATCATGTACAGAACTAACCATGTGCAGTATGCATGTACTATTTTACTTGAGACACTGCCAAACTAAGGGAAAAAACCAAAAAAATTAAATATTAGTTGCTAATTTATCATGCCCTTGTTTAGTTTTTTTCAGTGTTTTAGTCTCTACTATAGAAAGCCTAAAGTTAAAAATAACTCTCAATGCCAGTTCTTCCCCAAGGAGGAATACTGGCCAGGAATCTCACTTGTTTCTCAATCAATTTTCTTCTTTTTCAGAACATTCCCTAGGAAGCATTCAAAGACTGTGTGCTTGCATATACACACTGTCGCTTTTCAGTATAAAAAGGGGGCTAATAAGAAAGATGGAGACTTTTCACCATGGACTGCAGTGACATAACAAGGGGCAACATTTTTAAATTGAAAGGAGATGGAATTAGATTGGACATTAGAAAAAAAATATTTTTACAATGAGGGTGATGTGACACTGGAAGAGGTTGTCCAGAGTTGTGAATGCCACATCACTGGAAGTGCTCATGATGAAGCTGGATGGGCTTTAAGCAATCTGTCTAGTGAAAGATGCCCTTGCCCATAGCAGGATGTGTGGAACTGGATGATATTTAAGATCGCTTTTAGCCCAAATCATTTCACAATTCTAGGACTCTGATTCTAATGCAAAGATGGGAAAGAATATGAGGACATAATGATCTTCCTTTGTGAATAAGCTGATAAAAGCAGTTGCCTGGGGAAGTGGTTGAATCACCATCCCTGGAGGTATTTAAAAGATATGTAGATGTGACACTTAGGGGCATGGTTTAGTGGTGGATTTGTCAGTGCTAGCTATATGGTTGGATTCAATATCTTAGAGGTCTTTTCCAACCTAAATACTTCTATGACGCTATGATTCTCTGTATTGAGAATTAAAAGACAGTGAGGTATTACTTACCCTCTAAGGAAAGGACAGTGTCTATAAATGTGGGAGTGGTTATGTGTGACTCATTAATTCATCATTCCTTTTACTTGTCTTGCAAATTTATGTCAACTTGAAAGTCATGTCCTTTTTGTTAGTGTGACAAAGTTCCCTTTGAGGGGAGTTGGTCAATTTGTAATCCATGGTGATCATTATAGCAATTTCTTGCCTGCAGCTAGTATTTTAATATAGAAGGCAAAAACTGCTAGCAGTTGCATCCTGGACAACTCCTTTGACTGCAGTAAGGTTGCATGGACTATTAATTAGTGCAAAAATTAGTCCAACTTCTGTAGTGTTTTGGAAGCATATAACACATGCACCAATACAAGAAAAAAAAAAAGCAGTTATTTGATAGAACAACCACCTGGACTCCTCAACAGCATTATGAACACAACAAACCACTTGAAAAATCAGTGTCCTTGAATTTTCTTTCACAATTCAAAGTGTCATTTTAAGTGTCATGAATTCATAGCTACTGAAATTCTGTACTTTTACAAAGAGCATTTATACATTAACTTGTAATACAGGTTGTTAAAAATGAAGAAGTAGTGCTTAGGGTTGTTTTTATTAGGATAGATCACATTAATTAGTCCTGGTATGGAGGGGAGGAGAAGTTTCTCTTGAATGCTCTACTCTGCAGTGCATTATTAATTTTCTCATTCATTCTTTTTTAGCTCATTAGCTTTTAAATGTTATAGTCAAATGCTGAGGGGAGGTTGCAAGTGTCTGTTCCCTCTGCCACCCATTTCAAGCAAGCTCACAATCACTGTCATTATGGTTAATTTATATTGCAGTGGTACTGAATCTAGGGTTGGGATGCTATCATCACAGCTTGTGGTGATGACAAGATGGAACTCCTAAAGAATTTTTTCACTATTGTTTTGGGACATTTTAGGTTTAAACTGAAGAATGAATTAAAACTCAAGTAATGCTCCCTTTGTCAAAAAAGAGAAAACTTATTTCGAAGATAGGACTAAGCATTATTGTTTGTAGGCAGCGAGCTCAAGAAGGAAGATTATCAAAATACTAATGCAAGAATTGTGGACTGACATCCACAATACCAGATATCCTTTCAGGACCTTTGAGCTGCTAGCTTCATTTTGCAGGATATCCCTTTGATGCAGGGGTTACTAAACTCACGCTTTTGGAAGAGATCTCCCATATGAGATTGTACAGTATTTTATGGCCTGAGGCTGTAAATAATTCATTTACACTATTTTTTTTTTAATATGCACCATGCAATGAATGTCATAGACCTCTAGTCAACTGACCTTCAATATCTTAGGTATAATTGTTCAATGTGCCTGTAATTTTTCCTTTGTCAATGATGACTCTGTTTGGTACACTGCAGAAAGCAGCTCCTTCCAACACTGTGCTAAGGAATAAAAGTACCAGGAGTTGGTGTTTTTAGGAGGCAACTGAAATATGTGAGTTGTCTGAGAGCACTGTGACCCTGCTTTTATGTGTTAGAGTGTACTACTGAAAGGATTATACAGAATGAGAAGGGATTATTTTCAAGCAGGTATGGTTTCTCCCACACTGTGAAAAACATATGACTCACTTTGTGCTAATCACACAGTATTTCTGTAGCAGTACGTGATAGCAATTTCTTCAGTTCTTGTCAGTAATTTACCTTCCTAATAAGGTGGAGCTGCTGAAAGGGAACCAAGAATCAATAGAAGTTGAAAGTCAGTGAAATCTGAAATGTGAACCTAATGATGAATCTCTTCAGCTTTACACTTTCTCCCATGCTTCCCCCACCCTCAAATCCCTTTTAAAATCTCCAATTATTTTAGTTCCTGTTTAATACAGGTCTCTGAGGAGCATCTCTGCCACATCTACCTTGCTCACAAAGCACAAGGGGACCAACTATGCAAAGCATGGCTCTGCCCCTAATAATGTGTGAGAGAAGTTCTGGATAGACCTCACTATGCTGAGTGTCCTGCACAGCACAGAAGCCCTTTTTCCATCAAGACATACCCTTTACAAGCACTATATCACACTATTAAGGAAGAAAGCTTATTTCAGGTCTTGCCAAAATCTATGCAAAGTCACAAAAAGTTTAAGTTATTTGAAAAAATGTGGGGCAAAGGTCTGATGCTTTTCTGGTCCTTACCTTTCATTCCTCTTCATGTCTTCACAATAGCATTGCCACCAGAAAAGGCCCTCTTTTCCATGCTGTTTTTTGCATAAAAATTAGTGTGTTTATAAAATAGCTTATTCCCTGCTTTCTTGATCCCAAACATCATATTTGAAGTCCACTCTACGTGCCATAATGCACAAGTTGACACAAAATCTGCTCTCTATCCCTTTTGCCCCAAACATCTGAAAGCTCCATAACCACTCGTTTGGAGAGCTGATGATACAGGTCCTGAGTCTGCCTGCACCTGCTGGAAGCACAGTGACCTGGAGTGCTAGAGCACTGCATTTCAGAACTGTATCCCTGCTGGAAACAAACCTGCAAGTCTGGATTGTGGGTCTGTTGCCGGAGACTTTCCTTACAGTTTTATAAACTGTACCTATTCATTGTGATTCTCTCTTTTCATCTACAGCTGCTTCATCCTCATGGATGAGTCTTGCACAGAACTGTTTCACCAAACATAACAGCTGATTGCTGCCAAAAAGGAGGGGTCTCAGTTCTCCCTCCTTGGAGTACATTTTTGCTCTTATCTTCTGCCAGCCTTTTCTGTTGTTCTTTAAGCTTTTAATCACCCAGTAAAAATGGTGGATATTCTTCTGGTATCTCAGCGAGCCAGGCTGATCACAGTATGCTCCAGTGAGCAGACTGACATTGTGCTCATTCACAAGAGTGAGTGCATGGTTTGGAGGAGACAAGGGAGGAGCCTTAATGGTTTTTTTTGATGGATGGGATTGAATCAGCTTGGATATCTGCTGGATGCCTTGACAGTGGTTTATGGTCTGTCACAGGGGCACCTTATCACGTGCCTTCGAGTCCACTGCCTGGAGATAAATGACAGTCAGTCACAAGTTCTCTATGGACACCTCCTCACTGGAGCCTGGAAGGCAACAGAGAGATACAAAGCTGGTAAACACCTGAGGCAGTAAAGCCACATGATGTGGATTTGTCTGGTAACAGCACAGCCCTGCTTCTACCGTGCTGTGTGCAGGGCAGGGTTCCTTGCTCCCTTAGAGTGACAGCACAACTCTATTTGGAAAGCAACTGGCCCCAGACAACACAGCTGCAGAGGGAAAAACTGCCACAGATGTGCCAGGTCTGGACAAATCCTCATGAGCAATTAGGTGACACTTGGAGAAGAAAACACTATACCTATTACAACGTTTCAAGTAAAAAAGTGTTCATTCATTTAAAAATTACTTTGTTAACACAGTTTGTGTATAATAATTCTTCTCTTCCATTGAAATAATTTTGTCTCTTTGTTGTGATAATAATTTTAGTTAATTTGTCTCTAGCCTATTGGAAATTAAAAGTTTTCAGCCTCCAGAAATTAAAAGTTCAGAAGGTTCATTTGAGAAATGCAGAGTGCTACATCCTAGAAAAAAAAAAAAATGACCATGACTTCATACTGTTACCACTGCTACTCTTTATAAGAAAAGAAAAAAAAAAATCACCATTTTACTTGCAAGTTTGAGCAGTGGAGGCACTTCTGTATCTACAGCTAATTTAACAGGTGATAAAGGAATTGTAAGGGTTCTAAAGGAGCTGAACTTGATGATCCTGGGTCCCTTCTAACTCAGCATATTCTATGATTCTATGATAAAGGATATTGATGCAACAAAGACTTGCAAGGTGTATGTTTCTGAACTCTCTTCCAGATCAGAAAGCTTCTTAGCTCTAAATGTTCTATTATTCCCTTCCTGGAAATATCAGCTTTGTTTCTGAGTCAGCCAAGACCACCCAGGCTGATTTAATCCCCAATCCAATGCATCTCACTGACAATTTCCACAGAGCGGAAGGAGGTCGGGCTCCTTCATCGGGCCAATTACTGCATCCCCAGGTGCAGGATTTGGAAGGTGAGAGCTCATCTCAAAATCAACAGTCTGGATGGTTCTCTTCATTACGCAAAAAATAAACCACATCCATGCAATTCGTACAGCCTAGTATTTATAATAGGATTGTTGTGCTTTAAACCAAGCTGGCAACTAAGCCCCACAGAATTATTTGCATTTCTATTACATTGGCATGAATTCTTCCCTTTTCCCTCTGCCCTCAAATCAGTAATCATTTTGATGTATTTGTTTGTTTGTTTGTTTGTGGGTTTTGTGAGTGTTTTTTGTTTGGTTTGGTTTTTTGGTTTTATTTTTAGTTGTTTGGTGTTTTTTTATTGTTATGTTATTTTTTTTCCCCAGAAATAAAATGCTACATTAAAGCAAACAGGGAAAAGATACACTTCTTGGCTGGAGAGTCAAGTTTACATAACACATTTCTTCTCAAGCTTTTCTTTTATTGTGTTTAAGAATCATTCTTTCTAATTCNTATTGTGGTACACAGAGCCGGGGGTGCAAGGGGTAGTTGTCCTGCCACACTCTTATCCAGTAGCAGTAATTCCCAACCATGTCTTTTTTTCTCTTAATTTAGAAAAGAGGTAGAAAAAACCCCAAAGAAAGAAACTCTGCCTTTGTAATAGAGATATGGAAATTTCTGGGTTGTACAGCTGACTGGGCATTTTAGAGGTTTGGCTCACCTTGCTTGTGAACTGTAGCTTATTAGTGTTAATTGATGAACAACCTGATAAAGAATTAGGCATGAAAATCCCTCCTTCTCCTTTTCTTTCAAGCTCTTTCCTACAATCTTTCTTCTTTTATCTTCTGTTTTATGGAAGCCTCATCAGAGATAAACACTCTGAGCCAAGGTTCATGTTAGTCATCACATTAGCCACTCAACATAGCAGTAGTGAAAGTCGAAAAAGAAAAGTGGAAGAGAAGACTTGAGAAACTGGAGCAGAAGGTAGAAACCCCAAGGCACCTCAAACACTCCAGAAATCATGCCAACTGGAAACATCAGTGGCAAGGATTTTGTGTATTCATGAATGCAAATGGACCTTCTGGAAAGGAAGACACACCAAAGGTAGCTATTTTTATTTTAATATTAATGGATTGGATACACTAGGCTTAATAGCTATATTTAAATGAAGAAGAGTATGACAGCTAGACAGTCACAGACATTAGAAAAGTACTGTGCTTTAAAAAGAATGATGCATTTGAAAGGCATCAACTTGATAGGAGAAGCTGAAAGAAAGGAAGGGACTGCTGCATCATTTATAACAGATTTGAGATTGCAGAGCTGAATATGCAGTTTTGGATGGTTTGCAGAATCTGAGTCCAGATGGGATATCAGGGACTCAAAAGAGAAACAGAACTGCTAAAGTTCCTTTTTTTAAGTTGAGGAAAAGCAATCAGAGTTTGTCAGGCTGCAAAAAATAACTGTTCAGAAGGAAAACAGAACAGTGCATAGTGGACTGCAAGATCAGCAAGATCCTAGAGACTGTGAAAAAGAAAACCAAAACCACATATCCTGAGAAAGGATTTTAAAAGTACAAGTTGAGTATATTTGCGTGACAAAAAAAACCAAAAGATAATTTATTTTGAGGATAGTTACCATGCCTCTGAGAAGTAGTTATTTTGCAAAAGTCTTCAAAAAAAGGATGTACTTAAAGAAGAGTACTTCCAGTCGACTTAGAGAATTAGAAATGTTTGTGAGAGCTGGTCAAGATACAGGTGCTTCCAGTGCGTAGATACTACTTTGAGGACAAACTCTCACAAACAGGCTACTGAGACTCCAGTACGTGGCATATTGTCCTGAGACATCTGTATCTGTTGGAACAAAGAGGTGAACTTCAGATCTTCCAATGAGAAACAATTCTTTGAAGTTCTTTCTGCAAACAGATTACCTTCTGTTTAGGGGGAACACAGCCCACATCAGGGTTAGGGACAGTCTCACCTAACGTGAGATGTCTGCAGTGCACATATCTACACCTGAGCTGGCCCATTGGGTCCTCTTCTGTGAAATGGAGAGGAAGAAGAACTTTTGTAATTCAACCAATTCACTTATGTGTCTGCACCAGGACACACTGAATTTTGTCCTTGGATTGTCCATTCCTCTCTGCCTGTTTGGACATTGAGGGAGGGTGGCTGGCTCAAGGACAAGCACATGAAGTCTGATAAATCCCACTGAAGGTCTCAATGACAGGGTTTGTTCTTAAGGAGCGCTGAAGCCCAGAAGGTTTCAATCACCCTGTCTTCTCTATTATCAGCTTACAGGCCCATACAAAGATGTTTTAAGGGAAACATTACGTTGTGTGTCCAACATTAAACTTGTTTTTATCCACTGAGGGAAAACATAGTATATCACTATCTAAAAATAATGATGGGTTAAACAGGCCATTTTCTGTATGAATATACATTTACTAACAATGGAGACAAGGGATACCACCTCTGTTGATGAGATGACCATCGCAGTCAAATGACTGTATTTCCATGTATTTCCTGGGAAGGTTAGATTTGCAGTTCAGAAAAACAGAGTTTTTGTGCTTGGGAGCGCACAGTGGGGCTGCTTCTTGCAGGATGCTTTGCATTTTTCAGGGTAAAGCTGACAAGCAAGGATTTATTGTATATCATTGGAAAAGATGAGTTTTCCTTACATCGATGAATTGATAAATCTCTTTCTGGTAACAGGGGATAATGAATTACCACATAAAGAGCAGAATCAGCCATTTTGTAATCTGTCGTGTTTTTGAGAAAAATGGTATTTTTCTGCCCCTGGTAAGAATCTTGCAATTATCTTTTCTATGACTGACTGTCCCAAGGACTGCATGAATTTTGAACATGCTGGGTACAAAACTAGAATTGTCCTATCATGTGCTAATCCTTTCAGCAAAGATACTTCTGTGAACATTTTTGCCCAGACATACGGACAGACACCATCATTCTACAAAGGTCTCCTTCATTTACCATGCACTTAGAGGCATGCAAGTGGGAAGGATGGACATCAGCTCTATTGCTCCATTCTGCAAGGCTTGAAAAAGCTGTGCTTGCGAATAGGTCTAAGCCCAGATTTCCAGGTAAAGCTGGCCTAGCAAACAGCTGTGGTGGTGTCAGGACTTACTGTATTCTTTGAGGGTGTCTAGCAGCTCCTTCCCCACTGGAGTGGGTGGCACTGGCCGTGTGCCTCGGTTCCTAGTGTGGATGCCATGACTGTGGGGCAGCAGGGGAGTCAGGGGCCTGGGCTCTGCTCTGCTCTCTGTTCAGCAGGGCCAGCAAGTACCAGCAGAAAGGTCGAGCAGGCAGCTGGAGACATCAGCAGCCCCACAGCAAAATTCACATAAAGCTGTATAAAAGCCCTAGGCCATGTCTGTGTAGGAACCAGGACTAATGGTGGTCGAAGGGATCTTTGCAGGTGTCTTCTCCAACCTCCTCCTTGAAGATCACCAGCATTAAAACAGTGTGGCTTTACTAGCTGACTTGAAAACCTTAGAATGGATAATTTTCAGACTTCTTGGACAACCTTTTCCAGTGCTGATGAAAAAACTAGTGTCTAACCTGAACCTCCCATATCCTGGTCTGTGACTGTTGCTAATTTTTATATATTCTCTTACTGCTGTTGCTGAAAGGAATTTTGATCTCCCCTTCAAGTCCTATAGACTGCAGTTAGGTCTGTTGAACCTCCTCTTCATGGTACCAAACAATCCCAGCTCCCTTAATATCTCCTTGTTGGAATTCTAGGTACTGACCCTCTGTATAGCCATCCTTTGGACCCTTTCCAGTTTCTCCACAACCCTCTTGGTCTGGAAGACCCAAAACTGAGTTTTTCAAGGCGTGGTTTCACCAGGGCCAAGGAGACGAGGCTACTTGCCTTTGTTCTGTTGGCCTTGCTCCTCCATGTGTAACACAGTTCTGCAGTTTGTCTTATTTGTGAGGAGAGCACACTCTAGGTTGATGTTGAGCCTTGTGTCCATCACAACTCTCGGGTCCTGTTCAACAGTAAGCCAGTCTGTTTCCCATGTGTATTCATGTTTGTAACAGTGGAGTTACTCTGCTCCAGATGCAGCACTTGGTATTTCTTGCTGAACTTCTTGAAATTTCTATTGGGCCCATCCCTGAATTTACCAAGGTCCCCTTGAATTAAATCTCTCCTGCTTTACATATCAAGTGCCTCCAATTTACTTTAATCCACAAATATGCTGAGGCTTTGTCCTGCCTCATTGCCTGGGTAACTGATGAAGATAATCAACCCCTGACATATCCCATCCATAACTGGTTTCCCACTGGGCACTCAGCCACTGATTACTGCCCTCTGATTCTGGCAGCCCAGCCCATTTTTAATACATCTAATAACCTGTCCATCCGGCCTGAGGTTTGGATCAGTCCCAACAAGCACTCTCCCCTGCACAGTGGGCAGGCCTGGCAGACACAGCAAGTTGTGGACCATTCCCAAAAGGCCCTCTGGGCAGGAAACAATTGCATGCTAGTTGGACATAACGTTAGATATTCACAGTTTTAGTTTGTTATTCAAAAGGAGAAACTGTCTCATAAAATAATTAAGGCTATAGTGGGTCTTAATCAAGGGCAATTTTAAAGGAGGAAATTGTATTTTCACTAAATATTGCATTCAAGCATGGAAGTGAAGAAGGCTCACAAGAGATCAGACTAAAAATTTTCAGGGATTCCCTGAAAAGAGTTTATTCTTTCCCAAGAGCCTTTCTTGTAACTATTTAGGGCTTATTTCTCTAAAAACCCCAGAGTAGAGTAAGGAGACATCAAGAATCTCTTTGTTCCTTGATGTGACTGTCTCTAAATTTATTCTGTAGAGAAGGGATAATCTAAGTGTTAAGAAGCTGCTGTTTCTGTCTCAAAAACTTTTCAGCATGTAGCAAACAATTGCTACTTTTAAATTTGAATGATAATTCAAGATACAACATTTTATTTGGGAGGAGAAATTGTGGAAATATATTGGTTTAAGAACCCTCAATCATCATGAGGGTTTTAGCCACATTTTAATCCCAATTTTAATTTTTATTAGTACTCAATTCAAATGAAACCCCTAAAGAAAAAATTATTTTTGCCTGAATAGAACCAAACCTAACAACATTGGAATTGGATGCTTAGACACCTTAACATTGTTTATATCTTCTTCTACAAGAAAAAAAGTTTGGCTTGCCTGGAAGTGCACCTATTGAGAAAATGCAATATTTTTTTGGCAACTTATATTTGCTTTCATGAACAAAGTACTATGTATTTTCTCTAACATTAACCATCTCAGTTGTGTTGGTAGAGAGAAAGGAGTGATGCTAACCAGAGAAGAACCTGGCTGGCCTGACTTCTCCATCAGTGTCTTAAGAATCAACATCTGGATATTTTGGCTCAGTCCCAAGTAGGAAAGCAAAGAAAGCAAAGATGCAAAATCATTGAAGTTTATGATAAAATTGTTATGGTATGTCTGCACAGCATCATGTCCAAAGAAGTTTACTCTCAGCAGGTTCTTGAAGCAGAACTCTGATAATAAAAGACAATAATTCACTGGAAAGGAAGGAAAGCAGAAATGCAAAATTTGAGACTATGGGATCTTTTTCTTGCTCCGCTACAGCAATGGAGGTGATCAACTGCTGTGCATATTTTTCAGGGGATAAAACTTAAGAGTATTCAGATAAAGATGTCTAAATTGTAAAGGGTAAGTAAGTCTTGTGTTGGATAACAGAACATTCCAAAAAACATGGATGCCTTGGGAGTGCCTGAGGGAGAGCTAGAACATTTTAAATGAAAAGGCTTTTATCCCAAACCTGTCTTTTCAATGACTGAAATGTCCATTAAACACTTGGACTTGCTTTGAAACTGACGTGTTTTTTACAAAGACATTCATCAAAGGACAGCTTGTACCTGTGCATTTTTGTCTCCTGCACAGGAGATTCAATCCATAGCAGTTGCTCCAGTTTGGGTAAACTATCTGAAAGTGAATCAGTGCAAATGTGGTGCATTCACAACTGCTCCAGGCTAAACAGTCACATGGGAATAGCTATTTTGGCATAACGATTCTGGAAAGAACTGTCTGCATGAAGATGTTTACTTGGGAGTAAGTATTCAAGCATGAAATAGATGCTGTCCTTTACCTTCATAGCATATATTATTCTGACTTAACTGCTAGATGTAGCTGGATACACTATAAAACTCTCATTTTTGATCCGAAGATTGAAATAGGGTGGAGACACAGTAACAGGGTTAGTGAAAAAAAGCAAAGCTTTCACTAAAACTGAGATGCTGCATCAGGTGCATCATGTGCTTGTCCTTAGCTCACACACAGGATGGTGAGTAACCCTTTGAAGTCCTTGCAGAGCCTCACCCCTCTTTTTAATCACTGCATGATCTTGGCCATTTCTGCTTTGAACTTTCTAGTGGTCTGGGCAGCAATATCATCCCCTTTAGAAGCATGTGCTACAGTCTTAGGGTAGAGCTCCAAAGTGTTTTTCACATCTTCAGACTGGCCAATGAAAGTGTTTGGGATTTTTCGGACTTTTTTTGGCTTTTTTTTAATCTTGCCTTATTTTAATCCCAAACCACAGCATACCACAGTCCCTCCTCATCCTTTATAGCTCTGATGGCACAACAGTGAGGGAAGGGGAATTGTGAAATCTCAGAAAACTGCACCATGAATGAGAGTAGGTTTGAAATTAGTAGGAACACTCATTTTAACCCCTAAAATCTTTTAAATAATTTAGCCTCTTTGTTCAGGGAATATCCATATTCCATACACTGCAGATCCTACATGGCTCATTGCTTTTTAGCCTGAGAATGAAAATGGCCCCACTAATAGAAAGTTATATTAATTTTATTGGATTGTTATTCAAGAACATTAGAAAATATTAATGTCTTTTTATAGTTCTGGTTTTTAAGACACTTTCTATTTTATGTAACAAGGATCATTAACACTAAGGGAACAGTTCTGTTTTCTTGTGCGTGTTATTAAACATGTCATAATATTTCAGGTGTATTACACAGAACATTGAAATGAAAGACCTCACCTGTAAAAGCTCTTCATACCCTCATCATTACGCATGTCCAAATTTTTATACTCTTACTTACAATAAATATGAATGGAAAATATTATTCTGGAAGCTGCACAGTTAAGAATAATAGAGTCGTTTACATAGCAATATACTGGTTGCCAGGAATAAGGATACCTGCACTAGTCCCTGTATGTTAGTGATAAAATAAAATAGGAATACTAATGTAGACTTATGCTAAAATAAAATGTGCCACCAGACATTATGCATCACAGGAGATAAGCCTGTTTTCCGCTCTTCCAGACTACTGTTAGCCTCATCGTACAGGACTAGCACATTTCTCCTCATCTTTCCTTACGTTTACCACAGAGGTCACACTCTATTACATTGCTCATTCAAGCAAGAGTGGTAGAAGTCAGAGGGGTATTTAGGGCTAGGAAGGATCTAAACAGAGGTAAATGGACATTATGATCAGAAACATTCTGCTCTAGGCACACACATAACAGCCCATCACTCCTCTGTGTGAATAAAAGAACCATAATTGTCAGCCCTTTATATAATGGACTGTTTTCATTCTGCCTTCAGCTGCAGAGACATTAATTTGCTAAAGCTGCAGTGATTCAACAGAGCTTTGCACTTAGGTGAGACTGAAGTACTCTAGAGGCCATGATCTGTAGGAAGCATATTGCCTATCTCCATTTTCCCTTATTAGGCATGCAGAAGTCATATGCATATTATTACCCCTTCATTCCCTCCCCACCACTGTCTTCTTCTCATACTGCCTTGAAGTTTGTTCCAGTCCTGTGATGCATTTAGCAGGTCTCTGTACAGGTTCATGTGTCATCATCAGGAGACCCAATTTTCCTCTGGCTTTGGAGAACTGCACTTTAATAAACCCCTGACGGATTCAGGTTTTTTGAAACTGTGCCCCAGGAACCTGTGAAGAGACTTGTGCGTGACTCTCAACCTTCAGAAAAAAATGGAGCTGAGGGTTAAAGAGAAACATGGTTTGGGGAGACAACTCTGTTACAGCAAGAATAGTCAGAATGGGACTGCAGTGAGAAATTGGAGCTGATACCTCATAGAAAACTGATTGGTAATCCTTACTGTAGCCAAGGTCAAAACCACAACCTGATTCACCAAGGCAATCAGTAGAAGGGCTTTTTTCCTTGATTTGAGGTCTGTTGAATTCAACAATAGAGTCTGAAACCCTGGTTTGTTATCACTCATCCCCACGTTCCCCTTCTCCTGGTTCAATGTAATTGCCTCACTCCAGTAGTCCCTCCCTGCCCAGCCAGCTTGGAAGCACAGCAACCCCACACCTGTGTAATGTGTGAGGGGTCAACCTAAACATCCTCTTCAGCAGCTGAGATGCCTTTCCCAGCTCCTTTAACCATGCACGTGATGTTTCAGCACAGCTGTGTGCATTTGGCTCTTTTCCTCCAGGTGAGTGGGTTTTTGTACATGACCAGGAGGTGACTTGACCTTTGATAAAGAGATCTGAGCGCTGCGTTTGCCAGGGGGACACAGGGTGACACATATGGTGTTTTTACTCTGTCCTACGTCTGGTTTCTTTCTGTCCATGTGTACATAAAAGAAGGGGAACTCATGGATTTGACGGATGTGCTTGATAATTCTTTTCAACCAGAACACGCCAATGTAGATATGTATTAAAAACAAACACCACCCGCCTCCCCAGCCCCTACTGGCAAACACACCTCCATGTCTACATTGTTCCCACTGCCAAGACCCAGTGCTTCCAGGGTGCTGGCAGTCTGTGCAGGAGGAGGCATCACACCTCAGCTTTCTTTTGTCACAGGTTCATGGCCTGCAGATACTGCTGGCAGGTTCTCAGGGTTTGGATTGCCTTTCTTTTAGGCACTGGAAACAGCAGCAGCTGCTGAGTGCTGAGCATTGCTGATAAAATCGTCAAACTTGCTAGCATTTTGGTAAATAATGCTCTTAGTGGAGACAATCAAACACACAGAGAGAAACGTGGTTTGCAGATGCAATCCATCCTTCCCAGCAGAGAGCACAGAAGGCAGGCCATGCAGTGGACTGGATACTAGAAGGGCTTTTGGGAAGCCCTTGTCAGGAAAAGGACTACAGACTGTATGGGCCCCAGGGTGGGCCACCAAGGACCCTTTTGGCAGGAGTCAACAAATTGCTGATGGACGTCTTCATGTCTCAGTCACAATTGTGTCACGAGCACCAAAGGAGAACTGAGGGCCAACAGAATCCACGTTTAAAAGAAGAGGGCCACAAAGAAAGTAGTGTTGGACAGAAGGAAAAGAGAAGAAGTGAGGCCTGGGAAAAGAAGAAATGTGTAGGGAAATGGAGATCAAGACCCAAGCAGCCATATCACCTTTTACTTCTATCCCCTTAGTCATGTGCCCTGCCTCTTTACCAGGATTTTTTCCTCATTTTGGCTCTTCGAAGACCTCTAGCTAGGGCATCACCAAACGAGCTGAAAGAAACTTATCCAACACCAATTTGTTGTGAATAAGCAGACACTTCTTTATTGGGGCTGCCAGGGACACGGGGGAGAGCTCCTCTAAAATGTGTCCCACTCAACAAACAAAACCCACCCCTTTTATATACTTTTTCTGCTGAATCATTGTTACATAAGTTCTTTGACATACCATGCATACTATGCCCGCTCTTAAATTTAATCTTTACGTTGATTGGTTCCAATAGTTAATAACTTCATCAATATTCATATCCTAAAACAATCATGGGCTAAGGTCCAATCATTCTACTGAGGTCTACTGATCAGAATCCTTGGTATTAAAATCAAGATGGGAAGGGTAGAGGGTTTCCAAGCAGCATAGCTGGTGAGCATGATTGTCTCCACAGTTTCTTGACTGAAACGTAAGGGTCCAGTAAATTCTTGGTGAGGTTTCTATGGTTACACAGCACTCCTGATATTTCTATACCTTATACTTCACAATTTTCTACTTAAAATCACAGCTAACCCTTTAATATGATTGAATTGATTATTTGATCAAAATATTCATAACAAGGGGATTAGGCAAATCATGGTGAATCTATTAGTCTGGGAGAAGGTTTTTCCTCTATGTTTTTCATTATTTTTGGTATCAAAAGAAAGACTTCACCAGAAGATTGAAGTGTTAATTTAATGACATAAGAACGGACTCCTGTTGGAAAATAGAATTTGATAAGGAACTGATGCTCTAACAAGTTTGTGAGATGCTGACAACAGTATTGCTTAAGGCACTTGTGTAAACCAAGTGCTGTCCATGGCAGACATACTATTAGAAGATAAAGTTCTCACTTGCCTGATGAACTGGACTAAAAGTCTATCTAAAAATACAGGCTTCTAAGACTTTATATTAAAAGTTAACTGCAATTTTCCACTCCTCAAGCCCAAATGGAAAAAGAAAAGCAGGACAAGACTTAGGATTTATTCCTTGCACCCAGAGATTGTCCCTAAATGTAATGCTTTCAGAGGTCTGCTCAAAAAGGCATATTGGGAAGCCTGACTTGGAGACATTCATGGAAGCCCTGCACAAGCAGTGAAGTACCACAGCCTTTTTCTATACAAAATTACTGATGAGGATGAAGTTTCTACTGTAAGGGACACACAGGGCCTCTCTCTTGGCCCAAGTGAAGCAGTTTATCTGCTCTTTCCTGTTGAGGATTCCTTTATCAAGGAATCTCATGTTTGGAAATTCACCTGTGCAGTTCACAGATGGTTCTTTCTTAGTTCTTCATGAATATGCCATATCCTGAGGCTGTAGCAAAGATCTGTAGTCCTTACACAGGACAGGCAGCACAGGCAACACAGGCAGGAGTACTTAGCATTTGATTCTTCACCTTGGCTTAGTTTCTTCTGCTGGCTGAGATGGATCACTGAGTGCCTGTGATCCATCCATATCCTGCTTGGGCCCTCTCAGCCTGTGCATACTTGGTGGTCGTCCATGCCTGTGTTTCTGGTTTGCTTTTGTAACGAGTCTTGGAAATGCATTTGGGCAACATACAAAGCTCCCTTTGTGTTGTGACATGAATGAGGATTTGACTGTTCATTGTATGAAAATTGCATCCATAGCATAAAGTCCAAGCTGGCAGGACAGACCACAGACATTGTGTTAAAAGTGATAGATTTTTCTGCTTCCAGGTGGAGGGAATGAATTTCTCATTATTTCATTCATTCATTTCATTCATTTATTTTCCCCCAAGAAATAGGAAAGACAAATGTCATTTACAGTAATAATAGGAATTTAATACTGGACTAAAAAAAATGCTTGCTTTTTCTTTGAGGAGTCATTTCATCCTGGCAGAGGGACTAAACTGGTATTCTGGGAGATCCTTTGCTTATCTATCATAAACAGCATTAATCTATATATGTCTGTGTCTTCTTGTCTGCTGCAAGCACCCCATGGGTTATGCACTTGAATATAGGGTTGTATCTTGAACCAACTGCCTGTCTATTATGGACGCCTCTAGGGAGAGAGTTCTCCATTCAGAAATGTCACTAGTACATTTATTTTTCTTTCCACCACGTTATTTAATAGACCTTTAGTGACCTTTAGTCACCAATAGTGACTGCCCAATGCAGATTTACCATTTGACTGGCCATGATCTGGTGGTGACTAAGTGATGATGACTAAATGTCCTTTTCCAAGGAAAATGCACAAATTCATTCCAAGAAACCCAAGATTGCTGTTCTGAAAACGGCACAGGTAAAGACACTTTGATTCCTGAAACATTTTGCTCCTTTCCCTGAAGTGGCCCCCTTAGATACCCTCCAGTACCCTCTCCTTCTCACAAGGGTGATTATCAGTGTATAAACAGGGGTTGCAGTTTGCGCAGTTTACTGTGAAAATAAGGCATAGTTTTCTTTTTCTCTGAGACCTGATAGCTATGACAGGTCAGGGTACCAATAAAATGCTATGGGAATTTTTCATCTCCTTATTAGTATATAAGTGTGATACCGAAGTCAATCACAGCATTATCTTCATTTATTCCGTCTTACATTTACTTCCAGGGCACTTTCCAGCAGACAGGGAAGGCCTTGGTGATGAACTGCTATTGCCACCCTCAGGGCAATGGCCTGGAAATGCCATCAACTCAAACAGAGACCCCACAAGTTTTACTGGCGAGTTTTCTTCAGTGTGGTGGTTTGCTTTGGTTTGCATCCCAGTGTTTTGCTGCTTCTGTCTCTTTCTTGTTGTCCAGTGTGTGGCGAGGAAGCTGTGTGGTTTATCTGGAATTGCCAGTTTTTTCTGTAACATCCTGCACTAAGAGGGTTTTTTTTCCCTACTGGAGTCATCCTGAGTTAGTGGAGGGCATTTAGCCTTAATGTTTTCCAGGTCACAGGCTTGGTTTATTTAGTAAAAGTGACTGCTTTCCCCATTTGTTGGGTTACTCTGTGCAGCAGGTGAAACACCTCTGAGTCATTCATACCTTTTAATATGCAATATATTTAGATAATATCTTTCAAACAAGTCTTGGCAGTCTCTTGGCAGTTTAGTTGTAGAGGAGCCAAAATTCTCAGTGTGCTTTGATAGTTTTTTGTGTTCTATTTGTCCTACACATAGCTGTTCCAGTTTAGGCATTAGGGACATGTGCTCTGTAGCTGAAGGAAGAGACATCCCTGTTAGCCTTCTGCCTGAGCCTCTGTACTGCAAGACTAAATCCAGGTTATTTAATATTCTGCTGTGGGTACGTAATCGTGCCCTCCTGCTGTCTGACCCACCCTTTGCCTGGATGATGTTGTCCAAGTACCTTGTGAAAGTTTCTGCCTCTTCCTCTTACCACATAACAAATCAGACCAACAAATCTTACATTTAGAACTTTCTAGTTGGGGATTTTCCTCCTTACTCCCTGTGTTATTTCAAGTTGGTGCAAGTCATCATCATTATTTTTACATCTAGAATAGAAGTTGATTTACTGACATAAGTACTTTTCTCTCCATGCTTTCCCACTCCTTTCTGCCTTCTTCCCTGTCTGCCATCCCACCCAATACATTTAGGCTCTAATTTCACACATACACTTCTGTCATCAAGTTGAGATATTCTTCTTTCACTACGTATTCGACATTCTTCCATCAAGTGCTTCCTGAAAGTAAAGTTTTTGTTTCCTTGAAGCAGTTTCCTTAGACAGAAATAGGGATGAGATGGATGTGCAAGTACCACCTAAGAGAAGAAATGAGAATTTTGTCTGATGGTAGTGAGAGCATTACCCTTTAAGGGTCAAAATGGCATCTAAGTGGTTCAGTTCAGCCACGAGCATCTACTGCTATACTGTAAAACTCCTAGTGTTACATCTGTGAGTCAATAATCAGCTGTAAGCCACCTGTTGTGTCTGAATTCTGAATGACATATATCTGTGCATTTCTTCTCCCTTCCCTTCCCCCCTCATGAGTACTTGTACATGAGAAGTACAAGCATGTATTAACAATGTCAACTTCAGTTTTTCAGCTGTCTCTGTCAAACATTTTGGATTTGGCTTTCATATTCTTTAAAAACAATTAGCAATTGCTGAAGCTCACCTGTTTCTATTTAAAGAAGGATGGTGAGGTAACTCAAGGGTCTCATTTTATGAACTTCTCATAAACAAACTTGAAAAAGAAAGATTCTTGTTTTGTTTTTAAATAAGCAGGATCCACTGACGCAAACTCTTTAAGCATCCTTATATTTTAGAATATAGTCTGCTGCCAGGAGAAGAAAACAATGAAGTGCATCCCTGCCTCCAGGTAGTCGTTGCGTTTAATGATTCATCTACTTAAATGTCAAAGCAGATGCTTGAAATCAGACTCTACTTGAATGCAGAGGAGTGGCCTTGTACCCATCACCAATAGCAGTGACTGGATATGGTAGCTGCAGTGTCTAAAATTTCACTTTTTTTTTGTCTCTTCTGTCTCCTGTTCCTTCCTTTTATTTCTCTTAATGTGGAACCTAAGAGGCCTCAAAGAGAAATAGTCTAATCCTAGAGAACGAAGAAATCAGAAGTTTGTGCTGAATCCACATTTTTAAGAAAAGCTTGAAATGAGATCATAGACAACTGGCCTCCTAAATAATGCTCCACTTTTTTTTAAAGAAATCCTCAGGTTTAAAATTTTTTTTCCTTGTTGAATGATCATAGGTACTTAGCACTTGGCACTCATATATGAGACATAAGACAAATGTGTGAGATTGCAGTTAATTTTGTTCTTGTTTATCAAGAGCAGTTGTCTATAAATAACATTTATTTCAGGTTTAGCCCTGTACCTGTTTGACAAACTTATGTGAAATTCAGCAATAGCTTAGACATCATTATTGGGTGCTGACAGACACTTGCATTCATACAAACACATAGAAGACTTGTTCCCTTAGGAGTGGATAAAGAGGAAATACACATGCTTTTCTTCTCTCCTTGACCCATCTGTTAACAGGAAAAGTGTAAAGGGGAATCAGGAGCTGTTTCCAGACCTAACTACCTGTGGTACCTAACTTGGCTACTGCACTGTTCAAAAATCCAGAGTGCCAAAGTGGGGCCCTTAGCTGCCCTGTACACTCACTAAAAACATTCTGGTGCTTCTCAAGAGCGAGTTAAAGCATTCTCTCCACTGACTAAATAAGGTGCCTCAGTACTTCATACTTCTACAGACTGGTTCACAACATCTTGACACTGAGCAACAAAAACACCAAGAAGCAAGAAAAACTAACCACAGGGTATGCCTTAAAATGGGCCTGAGTGGGACCTGCTTTATGGGCATTGCTGACTGCAGTGGGAACAAGGAGACCTTCCAGAGATTGTTAACAGAGGAGGCAAAGGAAGGTGCAGTGATGCAGTAGTGAAATAGGCAGAACTGTCTCCAGGACTGACTGAGTCCTGGGGAACCCCGTGTGAGCAGCCACCAGCTGGAGGTAGTTCCAGCCACCACCACTCTCTGGGCTCCAAAATCCAGCCAGTTCTTTACCCAGCAAAGAGTGTACCTGTCAAAGCCATGAGCAGCCAGTTTCTCCAGGAGAATGCTACTGGAGACATTGTCAAAGACTTTAATAAAGTCTAGGTAGACAGCATCCGCAGCATTTCCCTCATTCACTAGGCAGGTTACACTGCCACAGAAGGAAGGAGATCAGGTTGGTTTGCTGCCCACGATGCACAGAAGTCCCACTCCATGCAAAAATATAACCTGTTCCCAGGGGCTGAGATTGCCACTCACAGTGTAAAAGCTAGAAACACAATATTCACTGGTTTGATGTCATAGCTATGAATTATGAATATTTCTTAGTCATCGCCTCCAGATTGGAATGCTAGTAAGGAAGTGCAATTTGTCCTATTCATTTACTGTGGGTGTTAATACAGAAAGGCCTTTTAACACATTTTTAGCTATCAATGCAGAGAAGATTTTCATCCATAAGCAGAAATCTTTTAAATTCCTTACTATGCTTTAAGCAGCTATTATGATGGTTTTAGTTTCTTTAAAAAAACAATCATTTTGGCTGCCTGTG
Organism: Daphoenositta chrysoptera; assembly: GCA_013397915.1. NCBI lineage: Eukaryota > Metazoa > Chordata > Aves > Passeriformes > Daphoenositta > Daphoenositta chrysoptera. Next base: position 515,831 of record VZRO01003958.1, on the reverse strand, counting down.
TTTAGGATGCCTCACTTTAAGTCTGATTTTCTGAGCTCTCAGCATGGGCTGAAAGCCTTTGTAACCACACTCAGAGGTAGCTTCAGGAAGTCTGGAGAATAATCTGCACACACATTTTTCTGGCCACAAAGGTAGCTACCGGAAGTAAAGCTCATGGGTTCAGGGTATCAAGCAGCAAACCAAGCCCCTAAGCTTGGGGGCTTTTTTGAGGTGCTTTTTTTTTTTCCCATTGGCAGTGAAGTTTATTTGCATGCAGTTTTAACTAGCCTGGTCTCTAAAGGCACGTCTTATTCCAAATCTCGATGAACATGCATGTTTACATGTATATATGTATTTGCATGTGTGGATACAGATAACACATGCAGGTGCTTTCTGTACAGCTTCCAGTCAGCTGTATCTAATCCTTTTTCCCTGAATAACAAGAGCTTCAGCAAGCCAGACCTCCTCGGCTGAGTGTCTGGTTCAGACCCACCTTGCTGTGTATCTGTAGTTCAGCAGCCTGATGTTTCCTTTCTTCCTTCAAAAAGCAATCCCTTCTCTTTGCACAAGTGCATATAGCTGACATCCAGCCCCCTCAATGACCTGATGTTTCAGCAGCTCTGGCAGCTCTGACAGCTGCACTTGAATCCATTTAACCAGTGAAAGCTGTAATTTATTCTGGCAGCATGCCAGCCAGGTCAGTCACACACAGGAACTGTATGTCTGAACTTCAGATGAACCTTTCCCAAGAAAATGATGGCAGATGAAGACGGTAATGGAAATGAATGTAAATGAACATCAATACAAACAGTTTTACAGGCCCTAATAGTCAGATCAGAGCTGATCACCCAGACAGTTGTTAAACACCTTAAAACACTTAGTTGAACACTGAGCGTGTCAGCCTCTAATTCCAAGAGCTTGGTTCAAAAATAGGGTTGGGATTTAGACTGCAGTAATGTAATTAATCTTGTGCGAGACAAATGTCATCTGACAGAAGGTAACCTGAAGTCAGATCACTTAGCTAAACCATAAAGCTGATGCTTCTTGAAGAGAAATTGATACAAATTAAGTGAATACTGCCAACTTACATTATAAAGGAGTACTGAGTTTTGTGTTCCATAGCGTAGCAAATTTAGAATGTAAGAACACAGGGTGACACTAACAGCCCGTATATCCTGTCCATGAAGGTGACTAGCACAAGATGCTTAGAGAAAGAACATAGGAAATAGGATAACTCGAAGTTCGTAGTGATCCTGGGGGCTGGGGAAGTCTCCTAGGAAATACCTGAACCAGAGTTCTCCTTTAAACAAATTCAGCTAAATAGCAATCAAGGGATCTGTAAAACCTTTACTTTATAAACTTCATATGATTCTGTTTCTATTGTAAGCACCAATTAAGTTTTCGACCCCATAACTTTTTAAATCAAATTTTCTCAATTTAACTCTGTATAAAGTACTGCTTTCCATTTGTTTCAAAATCACTGCTTAAGAATATCATGGAGTCCCTCTAATTCTGTATTAGGAAAAGCAGTGAATAATTGTTTTCTAGGCATGTTCTCTGTACAAGTGTTCAATGTTTCCAGTGTTTCCAGGTCTTTATCATAAAACATTTTGGTATTTCTCACTAAGATGTAATATCTTAATATGTATCTTCCTATATGGTGGAATACTGCTATTGATGTCCTTCTCTGCCATTTCTGCAGTTCAGCTATGCCCTACATGGAATAGAAAACCACAAAAATACACAAAATTGAAGATAAGGGTGCTTTATTGATTTAGAAATAATTATATTTTTACCTGTATTTTCAATTGCTTTACTAATAATTCCCAATACAAATTGCTTTTGAACAACATCTAATCATTGAGTTGATGTTTTCAGAAGAAACCTCATTTTCACAATGACTGCTGACAATGACTCCAAGATTTCTTTTCTGAATAAAAAGGCATCATTAGAACCCACTATACACAATTATTTTTTTGTAATGTGCAGTACCTATCATTTATCAACATAAAATTTAATCTGACATTTCTGCAAGTGTTTGTAATCATCTTAAATTTTGACTATCCTGAATAATTTTATATTATTTGCACACTTTGGTACAACACTTTTGTGGATAATTTGTGAATATGTTGAACTGCCCAGATTCTATCACAGAGCCTCCTAACATTATTTTTGTAAATCTGTAATATTAAAACTCATGGCCTCTTATCTTTTATTTCTGATGTTTTAGGCAAGTTTTCCCATGAGGGATCTCTGACTTTGCACATTAGCTTAATTTCTTTGATGATTTTTTTCTTGTAGGACCACACCGAAAGTTTTCTAAAGACACTAGGTACATCACGTTTACCAGACACTCATTACAACATCCTCATTGACTTCTATAAAGAATTCAAGCAGATTTGTGACAGATTACTTCTACCAACCAAATCAATGCTAACTCTTCTCTAATTTTATTCTCTGTCACTGTTTTGAGTTGTTTGCTTAGTGCAGTGGTCAATCTTATGGGTCTGTAGTTACCTGGATCTAACTATCAAACTTGGCCTAATACTTGCTGTCTTCCGTTTCTCTGGTGTTGTTATTAACTAAAGCAATAAGCTCATCACCTAGACGTGCAGCAAATCTGTAACTGTAGAACTCCTGGGGAAGTTCTAGGAAACTCACATATCAATTCACAATTGGGCAATCCTGGCCCACTACAAAACACGTTTACCTTTACAGGAAACAAATTCTCATTTATTGACCATATCCAGGGCCATGAGAAACCACTTCAAGAGACCTGAGATGTTTAAAGCCCTGATTAAATGTGTAGTTTCACCCCGTGGTTTGGTTTGTGCGCTTTCAATAAAGTGGCACAAAGGAACTTCAGTTTTAATGCATGTTCCTCTTAGTATTTGTTCCTAAGTTCCTGTTGCAAATAGATTGAGTTGGATATTTGAGAGTTAAGCATTTCCATACTGAACTGAATTCTAATTATCCCTTATACTGTAAGTACTCAATTTATTTTGGGAGACAATGGTATGTAACTTAGCGAAAGGGCAGCAAAATTATTGCAATATTAATAAAAATGCATCACAACAGTTGTGGAATAAACTATTAGGGTTTAAATCAGAGAAGTAATTATAGGCCTATTATCCAATATGGCTACAGCTGCTCTGTGTATTTATACACACAATTGCTTTCACATATACACCAGGAGGATTAGAAAGAAATAAAATCCATGAAAGAAAGTATTTATCCAGGGAGTTGGAGTAAAAGCAAAGATTTCATTTCCATACCAAGAAAAATGGAACCAAGCAGCTGTTCAGTTATTTTGGATTCTTGTTCTTGCTTGACAATGATTAAAGATATTAAGAGCACCAAAATGACATGTCAAGACAATAAACGAGGTTTTCTTGGTGATCAGCATCTGTCATCAGAACTTCTATTCCTCTCAGTAGTATTTCTCTTCTTATCAGAAACTGCTCCTTCCAATAAAAATTACATTTTATTTTCAGTTTCACATGCTTCTTTTTTTTTCTTTATCCCTGAATATTGAACTTTTGCATTGCAAAACTCCATATATCCAATGAGGAAAACGAGATAAATGATCGGTAATGAGGGGTCTCACAAACTGTCCATTTTAACTGAATGAAAATCCGAAGCCCATGTGTGCATAATGTTTATAGCTTTTCAGGAAATCACTGCCAATATAATTATGAAGCTCATACTGGTCTGGCATCCAAGTTCCTTCATTTCTGTTGTGGCCATGCACAGATATTTCTGCCACGCTTCTCTTCTACAATGTGATATTCAATTGCATTCTAACCTAATTCACAAATTATGTTTTCAAATGCCGCTTATTTACTGCTCACATTGCACTTTGGATTGGGGTAGTTTCTGTGGGCACTGGAGGGTGCTTTAGCCAGTCTAATCTGCTTTCAGAGAAAGTTAGAAAACCCCAAAGTACAGTAACTTCTTTGAGGAGTAAAATTTTTATGTTGCAGGCAGGAACTGGGAGAGGGCAAAAGATGAAAAGCGCCTGTACAGCCAGCGGCAGTTCCATAATCAGCCCCACTGCAGAGTTATCCAGCTTTTGCTTGCACTGCAGTCGCAGGACAGAGGCATTGCCGCCCCATGCTGTAGGAAATAATCCAACATATTCATCTGGAATAACAAGCCACATGATCTCCTCAGGCAAAAAGAGCATAGGGAGGAGGAATGTCTCTGCTTATCACAGTCACAACAGGCATGCTGGCTCCTGATAGCACCATCTTATCACATCCAGAGCAGCGTCTCCCAGGCAATTTGCTCCTCTCTGTGCTCAGACAATCAAAGTAGCTTAGCTTTGAAAATAGTTTATAGGACAAAAGCAGGTGTCTTGGGATCCTGCCCTGGCAGAAAGCCATGCTATAACTGACACCATGAGTCTGAAGACTGGAAGAATCCACTTGGTGTGGGCAACAGAAATGACATTGCAATAGGTGGTGGTGCAGAGGCTGTTCCTTAGAGGGACCTGCACAGATGGAGGCATGTGGGAGGGAACCAGGCATTAGGATGCAAAGAAAAGGGCATGTACAGGCAGCTGGCTGCTGAGACAGCTTCCTTTTGAGCATCGGACCCACACCAACACCAGCATCACTACCCTGGTTGGTACAGAGCAACCCCCACTACTGTGACTCACCCAGGTCATGGCCAGAATCTCCAACCAGCCAAAACACTGCAGGGAACACAGCTTCTTCAACTTGACTGTTGTTTCCTCCTTGAACGTTATTTTAGTTAAATCTCCCTTTTTATACACAGCCTCAATGTGGTTTCCCTGAGCTACTTTTTCTATGCATCTTGTTCTACCTTGTGTATATATTCTTCTGCCTCTTCATCCAGACAGGAAAGCAAAAGTTAGAAACAGGACAGCAATTCAAGTACACACTGATGCAAGGACTAGCCCTTCAGGAAGAAAAGATACAGGAATATTGATACAGCAAGGACAAATAGACCCAAGTAAGTATGGAGATGGCTGACTGCTGGACAGAAGAGACATCTTTTGCCTTGCTGCTCTCCTGGCTGGTGGAGACTTGCTGTTTGCCTGTCAGGTTGCTCAGAGTTCTAGATAGGAGGGCAGGAAAATACTACAGCTCAGTGATTTGCACCTTTCCTGACAAATAAGGAAAGAAGAACTAGGAGTACAATTTGCTCGTCTTTGGCCTTTGATGTGATTCTATTGCATGGAGGAGAATTCAGGAGGGCCCTAAATCAATAAGGAGAAGGATACTTTTAATTGCCACTGAGGCAGCTAACCAACAGAACATTTCATGGGAGATGTTGTTTTGACTGGGTAAGTTTGAGATGAATAAATCAATGTATATTATTTCAGTGTTGCCTATCACATACCAGGAACTTGACTACAATTTTGTAAGAGTTTTAAATTACTACACATTGCTTTCAAACTGAAAAAAGGCGTTGACAACATCCTGGAAGACAGCTGAAAGGTCAGCTGAGTTTTGCTGACATGGTTACAGTCAATTACAGAGCATTAACTTAAAATGCACAGCTTGGATTTTGTTCAGTTTCTCAGGACCACCACAGAACCAGGATGGGTATCTCTGCATTATCTGCAAGCCTTGAAATGCTTATCAAGACATAGATGCTAAATGATGTTCTTCTAAATCCTGAAAACTCGTATTAACACGGAGTTCTTCGAGATGCAAACCCTGAAATTCAGTGAAATGTATGTCCCTAACTTACTGTAGCCCTATGCAAAACTCAGTCACTGGCTTCTGCTGTTGAGGACCAGGAGGCTGTGACAGTGTCTTTGCAAGCACTCACACAGCCGTTATCACAGTAGTCCTGTGGGATGCAGCAGGAACACGCGACACAGAGATTTTCCCGATAATAAATTTCAAGATGTCCTTGTTGTATCACTACAACGCAAATTCTAATTTGATGACCTAGCTGAAAGCCCTGAAAGCCTCTACAACTGTTGTCTTGTGTGCTGCCAAAAGTGTATCCATTATCCTTTCTAATCTATCTGTGCAGGAACATGGAAGATTCCTTTCAGTTGTCTAAAACATTTGTAGTTCAAGTTTCTAGTGAGTGCTTTTGACAATTTCAAGTTTTTCTCTTTTGCTTAGTTTCTCTAAGCAATGAGTAATTCTCCTTTGCATGATAAACTGTATTGTCCCCTAAAATTAGTCCCCTGTGAAGAAACCACGTCAAAGCAGTGATCTAATGTCAAAAACACCTCTGGTTCTGGAAATCAGAGCAAACAATAAAGAAGGGAAAAAAAGAAAAATTAAAAACACCTTCATTGGCAGTTTGGAAGAGAATTTATTTCTTCCTACAGAGTGTATGATGAGTAATTCCTTTGCAAGTGCTAAATTCCCTCAGAAAGTGTTCTGGAGTAATATTGTTGAAGTCTCATGCTTTCAGTATTGCAGTCAATAAAATGAAATGGTCCCTTGATTAAAAATATTATTTAGGAAAAAAAAAAAAGCAGGTGTTAAAATAAGAAATAAATATTGAAAATGATGGATTAGTGCCTATAAACCACCCACCTCTCCCTCAGGAGTTCCTAGCAAAGTCCAGCTGCAGACCTGGCTGACCAGGGCAGCAGTTGATGCCCGAAAGATAAGCTGGAAATAAATCCCCATAGACCGATGTCTATAGAGCAGGTATTTGTTTATTTCAGCGCTGATGGTGAGGGGGATTTTTCCTCCTAGCTCACCCGCCTTTGTCAAGTGCAGTGGTATATTTATACAGTAAATTATGCTTAATGTGGCTATGGCATCACAGCATCATCACATACGCGCCGGAAATAATTTACATAACATGATCTCATGGTTGTTAGGTAATTTCTTCTCACTGCGCCTGCGCTCCCCTAATTCGGGGGTCTTCGGGGGTCTTTGATGAAGGCTTCCAAAGTCTTCTTCGCACTTGAACTTTTCAACTTTGGCTTCGGAGCATGCGTAGTTACGGTGCTCCTCGGTCTCTCCTGTCTTAACCGGTCTAAATTCTTTGTTTTGTGGCTAATTGGCTCTGCATTTGCCAACTTCTCATTAGTACTACTCTTATCTATCTCTGAAGCTACACACCTGGTGAATCTTTTTCTCTCTTTTTGTCTATTCAGCATTTAATCAACTAGTTAACCGTATACTAGCCATTACATTGTATAAAAAGTTATTCATATTAGATATATGAGTATCAAAAGTTATGATTTAGGTTACATAAGTAAAAAACTATAGTTATAGGTGTCAAAAGTTATGATTTAAGCTACATAAGTAAAAAGTTATGATTTAGGCTGTATAAGTGTAGAAGGCTATTGTTTCAGGTTACAGGGTATATTGATATTAAGGTTACATAGATATCTTTTAGCTCAAGCTATATGAGCTCCTTGTTACTTTGACTTAGGTTATACAGACATCACAGTGCTGCCGTGGTGCTCACAAGGCAGGCACACTTTGGGAGGTTTCCAGACAGGATCTGCTCAACACCAAGGGGAATTTTGTATCTCTCAGACTTATAACTTCTTCTCTACATGAATAATAACTTCTATTTTTAATCATAGAAGGAATTTATTTTGACCACATTGACTGGCTTTTGTTTACCACAGACCAAACAGCTTTCCTGGGTGTACTGTCCATTCTGTAACTTCGACCTGAACGACAGCTTATCTTTCAGAGGTACAGATGGAGGCCTGTTTAAAAACAGACAGATTTACGATCAGAGTGATCTAAAGATGTCCAGTGATAGGCACTCAATCCAAGCTCTAAGTGAGTAATTTCTTAATGTCAGTTTCTTGCCTTGCTACAGAACTGTCCTGAAATAGACAAAGCTTTGTTTTCTCTAGTAATTTTTAACAATCTTTTGATAGATAAATAAATAAGAGTCACTGCAAAGTTGGGATCTCAACTCTTATTTTAGTTTTGCAGATTTTCTGAATGCTTTCCAGCTTCTCAACATTCCTTTTTGTGATTTGAATGAGTCTTAGTAAAGCTGGAAATAACACCTACCTACTATCAGTTTTACACAACCAAAGATTGCTTCTCAGCCATAGATCAAACTCCTACCATCACACTTAAAGCACTTATTCAAAGCATTATCTACTACACTATTTCTGAGTTTAGTTCACTGAGACACAATACCAACTCAGAGGTGGTAAAAGAATCATGCTCAAACATATTTAAGGAAATGCACCAGCTGCAAGAGTTAAGACACATGAGAAGAGACAAAAAGGGAGCTTGTGGAAGGATATGTTGTTGGGAAAATGGCTGGAAATACTCTTGGAAAGAGGTGCTCCATGCCAGAGAAGGTACACCCGAGGGGACTGCAGCTGTGGTGGCTCATGCTGGCATATAATCCCCTCTGAGGAATTGTGGCCTTGGACCACTCATACAAGGGGCAGGGACAACCCTGAGGGACTGCATCTTGTAAAACAGCTTTTTCCCTAGCTTTTTGTGCAGTTTGGTGTGTTTTTCTCTTCTTTTCTTACCTTGCTATCTGAATCAATAATCAACAGTTATTGTCAAAAAGCAATGAATTATATTAAATAAAATTCCTTAAGCAGAGGCAGATTTGAATATGACAGCCTCTTTTGTACCGCCAGCTGGAGCAATGCAGGTCTCCGTGTTCTCCGGACTCTCACTTGGGGAGTGCTGCTCCCACACCTACCTACGTCCAGCCCAAGGGAACAACCTGACAGGGGGTCAGAGGCTGTAGTTTCTTTGAAGAGGGTGACTAAACCACAGCCTCCAACACTCCAACTCACCAGGCCTTTGGGTACTTTTAAAAGAGAATTACAATGTTCTTCTGAACTTTTTTCAGTTTGCTATTACTCATATGCAATTTTTCTTTAAATGGCTCAAATTCATCACTGAACGTAACAATCAAAAGAAATCAACTAGCCTTACCTCTGGCCTAGGAAAAATGATACCATTTTCCAAAACGAGAGGGCTGTACAGCACAGACAAAGCCAGGCACTGGGCAGTGTTACAGTGCTGTATTTTCCTGCAGTCTTAGAGCACGGCTGTTCCCCTGGCACCTCTTGCTCTGACCCCACTGTGCACTGAAGAGATCCCCCATCTCCCGTAGACCAGTGGAAAAAGCAACATTCCTAAACATTTTCAGGTTTTTAAGGGATGGAAGGAGGAAAAGTGGGTTTCTGGTCAACCTGGCCAATCCTGAGTGCTGAGTAGGTCTCCCTGCCTCAGCAGCTGCACTGATGCACAGCTTGAGTGCTGCTGGTTCCATCAGGCTACGTGTGGGTGCATTCAGAAACAGACAGCAGGACAGCATGCAATAGCAAAACTTTGACATGGAAAAAGGCCTTAATCAGAGCATTGTCTTCTTGCTTCAGCAGTAATTTTTTTTCCCCTTGTAGGGAATGGTTTTGAGGCTTGCATTAATAATTAGTATTATTAAAAATTAACAGTAAGAAGGGATAATATAAAGTGATTTTTCCTGAAGACCTACTAAATTAGATTTACATTTACAATAATTAATGAAAGCCAAATAGTATCTATACATAGCAATGGAGAAATGTCAGTAGAATAGAAAACATTTAAGTTTTTAGGACAGAAAGCACAGAAATAGATAGAATCACAGAAGGAGGTAAGTTGAAACCCCTAAATTCTCCCAATATGTCATATATTCCAGACCCTGCTCCTCTTAATGGCTCTCTTCTGACCTCTCTCCAGTTTGCTTATCTCTCTCTCTTGTAGGAGTAAATTTTAAATATTTATATTAAATTAAATATTAAAGCAGTTAAATTTTAATTAAATATTAAAGCAATTACATGAAGCAACAATAGGAAATTATGCCCTGGAGGCAGAATCCATAGGATCCAAATAGAAGTTCATGGGTGAGATGATTATCGTCTGGAATCCTTAATGGTCACTGAAGACAAATAATCTGTTCTCAGAAGGTGTCCTAAAGTCGATATTAACATTAGGTTAAATGACTTTACATCCTAGGTCTCTTCACTGAACTTAAAGAATCCAAGGATGACTGGCTCAGAGGGAAGCACTGCCACTGCAGATATCTGAGAGTAGATGACAGAAATCCTCCCCGCCGTGGCTGTATTTTGGTCTGTGCTGGGAAGCAAACTCAAGGCAGAGTTTTGCACTGGAGCTCTGCAGGCAGTAGCTCCAGTGCTCCAGGTATTAATCTTTGACCTTAAGATGCACAGAAACTGTTAACTCTACTTTGCTTTTAGCAGGATGGAGAATGACAGGAACTTGGGCTCCTTGCAACGTACCAATTCACAACTAACTTTAAGTAGCATATTTAAGTTTTCCTAGCAAACAGTTCCCAGGAGAAATCTTTCCTGTTTGTATTAGGGCAGTGGTAATGCCCCAATAGCTGGATTGCAAACATCCCGTTCTCAGGGAGACCCCCGAAGTTACTGAAGACAAGTGGAATGACCTAACATATCACAGACTTAACAAAATCAGCATATCACCTTTTATGTGGATTAAGGCAAATACTCATGCTGCTCGAATCCTCACACATTGTTCTGTACAGATATAATCGCCTTCTATCATTGTGCTAACACTTAATGCATTTAATTTTCTGTTATTGGAAATAAACACCTTAAAGTGACTTAAAAATATTACCTTCATAGTTTCTCTTTTTTTTTTTATTTGCCATATAAATGACCTTACAAACACTGCCATGTAACTGCTCAGTAGGCTGCAGCAGGCAGCTGCTCTCTCTGCCTGGCCTGTTTACAGCAGCATTTTTCCCCGAAGGGCAATCTGTGACATGTCTGAGCAAGTCAAGAACTAGCCAAGTGGGACAGCTGGAATTGGCTTCTGTGCAGCTGGTTCTTTGTACTTTCTGTCTTCACTGGGCAATAGCTTCAGAGCAGCAGTGTCCACTGAGCTCCGTGGATTCACCCTGGCTTTTAAAGTCCATCTCCTGCGGGAGGTGCCGGTGGCTATCCAATGGCTCCTGGAAGCTCAGGTTAGGTGTGCTGCAGAACGTTATTCCAAAGGTATTGGAAGTCAGAAGTCACATAAAAGCAGCGGCGGAAGTACAAGTCACATGCCTGTGAATAAAGACTCCCTTAACTGGCTTGCATTTGATCATCCCTGGCCATACCTCCCTGATAAACAAACACGGAATCACAGAATCATAGAATGGTTTGGGTCAGAAGGGACCTTAAATATCATCTGGTTCCAACCCCCTGCCATGGGCAGGGACACCTTCCACTATCCCAGGTTGCTCCAAGCACCATCCAGCCTGGCCTTGGACACTTCCAGGGATGGGGCAGCCACAACTTCTCCAGGCAACCTGTGCCAGTGCTTCAACACTCTGACAGTAGAAGTTTCTTCTATGGCAGTGGCCTAAGGGACACTGTAGGGTTTCCCTGCCATGGCTGGTCACCACGTCTTTAGGTGTCTGGCTCATTAAGACCTACAAGGAGCTGTAGTGGTTAACATCCCCTCCACACCAGAACCAGGGGCATGGTTTCAGGTGCTGGAAGGAAGAAATTTAAGTAGTCTCTGGGAGCCTAGAAAAGCAAGTTTAAGTCAGTATATGAGCTAAATATATACACAGAAAGACCCTTGATACCACTGGCGAGAACATACATCTGAAGAAGTTAAATTAAGAGAGGAAAACTTGACATTCACTTGCTGTTACAATTTCCTTGCCTGTTCTCCTATGAAACCACGCATTTCTGTCCACAGCCAGGAGTCCTTCCTGCAACAGGCTGACATGCCTTCTGGAAAATGCTTTCTTCTTTGTGGCTATGACTGCTGGCTGAGAAGAGGTAGGGGGTTTCTAAATTGCTTTCTCTGAACATTAGAGGAAGTCACAGTCATTGCACTGATGTTTTGTCCCCCATTGCATGACAAGGTGGGGGTAGGCAGACAAAAAACTGCAAGTAGGAAAGGTTTTACCAGCAGGGAAAAGTCTGTCTTTGATCTGAAAATGAAGGTGCTTTGTAAGTGCTCAGATAGGAAGGATTGTTTCCTTCTTCTTCATGTCCAGCTGATTGATCCCTAGAATACTGCAGAAGCCCTCCAAGTTTTTCTGAAGGGCTGGAAATGTCACAGCTGGACACCTATCTCTGATTTTCATGTTGTTTTGCACTACAGATGTTTCTGAGCAAATAAAGGAAAAGGTTCTGTGTGAAAAACCTCAGGTCCATTCAAATCACTAGAGCTGTCATTTTAGTGTCTGCTCCTTTTCACACTTTCTCGTGAGGTGTTCCCCCCTTAGTCTTTAGACCACAAAGACTTCTGGTGCTGTGTGACTTCATGCACCAGCAGCACTGCAGTGTCAACAAGGGGAGGGTTTCCACCGTGATGGATGGGGTATGCTGCATGTTTACAAAACCTGCCACCAAAACACATGGAAGGAAGAAATAACTTATTTTTGGTTGATGTTAAGGGGACAATCAGTGGTGCTGGTTCCATTTTGACATAACACTTTGGTGCATTTTGACCTGTTTGCCATCTCAATTCTCATCTTTTCCATCCTAATAGAAATACTGATGTAATTTTATATCTCTAGCCTTGAACATTTAACCGGAGCAAGAATTTTACATTATTTAGTCTTGAATGTTTTTTGGACTATACTCACATTCTCTTATAATGCTCTGCTCCATCTCACTGTAACAGTGAGCCTCGGTGAACTGCCAGGCTACTTCTGCTGCCACAAGTATTTCCCTGAGATTGTGTCAAGATCTATTGGTAATGATGGAAAAGAAAAAAGACCTCCTCTACAAGCAGAAAAAGAAATAGAAAATTAAATAGGAAACTGGCTGAAATAAGGTAATCATCCATGCTAGGAAAAAAAGAAAAGGGTATCCATGAGGGAACAGACACTTCCAATGTTGACTTGGTATTTTTCTTTCCATAGCTTAAACTTCTGTTTCAAGATTGCTGAGAAGGGGTATTTGTGTGCTGACTGGTGGTGACTGAAACACTGCTCTGCATCCTTGCTCTAACGGGGCACACACTGCAGGCAGCACCCTTCCTCCCCAGCAGCATGAAGGGGGCTCCTGGCTGTCTCATGGCAGGGTGTTCAAAGAGCTCAGGAAGGAACATCTCCCCTTCTTCCTACACTGAGCTTCTGAAGCCATGCTTCAGTCCAGTCCAGCCAGGGCTGTGGAGCTGGACAGGTGTGGTGAAGCAGGAATAAATGGGGTATCCCTGAATGCAACCCCCAGCCAGCCTGAGTGTCATGCCCAGCACAATGACGTCTCTTTCCAGGGGCAGTGCTAACACACATAAACTTGAACTTGTCCCAGCTGGTCCCACCTGCCAGTGCCATGATGCTGGAGCACAGAGATGCCCATGGCAGGCACACTGTGGAGTGGGATGCTGCTTTTCACACCCACTCCTTGCATCCCCACTAAGCAACTAGCACAGGACAGCTGGATTGTCCCCTGAGATTGTCTCAGTTGATGGAGCTCACTGTCTAGATGGCTACACGATGCGATGATGCCTTTTGCTTTCTTTGAGGATGTGGATTTAATCAGGGAACTGCCTTAGCTCACACACATCAGCTAAACAACTCTTGGCAAGAGTGGTCTGCAGTGCAAGTAGGGGCCCCTATGGAGGAATTTCCATATAATAATGAAATTAATTTAAAGAGTCAAAAAAAGTAGTATTTTCTGCAAGGCAGAGAGGCAATGAAGTGCTACATTCCTTGAAGAACTGGTGTATCTTATCTTGTTCCCTCCTTTGAAAGTAGGAGAAAAATCAAGAAGCAGTCAACACAGCTGGGCTTTTCTTTTTGTTTACTTGGAAAACTTGTTTTAACCATCAACTTTAGCAAATTTTGGCAGTTACAAACCTGTACACTTTTTTTTGTTGTTTTGTTTTTATAGCAAAAGAACACAAGACAATACTGCCAACAGCAATTATGAAGGAACAATTAGTTTTCAGATGAAGAACTATACCCACTCAAAGTGATAAACCTTCCCTTTTGCATAAGGTTGACTTTGTTGTCATTGGAAAAATGACATTTCTTAATACCTACTTGAAATGGAATAAAAATCATATCTCTAGGTTTTTTGTGCAAAACACATTCATTTAAAAAAGTCAATAAAAAAATCTTAAAACCAGAAAAAAGTTAAACAAAAAGAGCTGAACCCAAAGGAAAGTTACAGTACATTTTGAAATGATTAAAAAGTTTTCAGATCTAAAACGTTTTTGTTTTTTTTCTGTTATCTTAGAAGTTTAACCCAACTTTGATGACTCTTTATAATTATATCAAACAAACAAACAAACAAACAAAAGAAATTAAAGCAACCTGATTGGCATCAAATATCTACAAAAGCCTGGTAATTTGAAACCATTATATACATTATTTTATAAACTTCTTTTTAAACACCAAAACATACATCTTTTACAAACCAGCCTGCTTGAGACAGGTAAAATTTACAAGACAATCTTTTCCAATACAGTGCTTTAAAGAGAACTGCTTTCATTCCTAAACATCTTTGTCATCTCCTGAAAAGCGGCAGTATGGGCTCATTGCATTGCTGATTAATAGTGTTTCAGGTATTCCTATGACAAAAGACTGCTACAGTTCTGAGGGCTCCAATCTCTTTCCATAATACAGTTCAAGTGCACTCTTAACACTGGTAAAGATTACTTATGGCCTTTGTGTAATACGACATATTTGCAATTATTGCTTTTCATTATTACATAAAGAAATGAATTTAATTTCATTTCCTCCCCATCCGACCATCCCTTGGATGATGCAGCTAATTTACTAACTGAATGGCCCTTCTGATAATGGAGATGTTAAATGACAAGTTCATGAAACACAGGCTAAAAACCATGGGTAATGGGCAGTGGTCTAAATTTCTAAGGCTCAAATCACAGTTTGGTGTATTGAGAGGAACAGAGATGCAAACAGGCAAAAAGCACAGTTTTTACCACATGATAAATGATGGTAAACCACCAGGGAATGAAGCTGATGATGTAACTCTCCTGTTAGAAACCAATGAAATGCCCATTATTACTGAGTAAATAGCTCCAAACATTATCTACAAAGCACAGATGTACTTTCATACTGGTTCTGAAGAGCTGGCTTCCTCCATTATTAAGGATGCTTCCTTTTCAAATGAAGCTTAGCAGAACTGGTCCAGGGCACCTTCAACTCCCTCTCCCATGAATGCAGTTATTACTCACTCTAAGGATATACTTACTATAGCATCCATTTAGCTTTTTCAAGCAGGAGATCGATGATTTGTCCTGTCCAGCCCACATTTTTCTCTATGATGGAATTTACTGGAGACAAGCAGAACAACTTTCATGTCATATTCTCAAAATTTCTCACCTGCCTGGCTCACAGAGACAACAGGCTGCTGCCTCCCCATTGATCAGCATTTTATGACATGCTTTTATTCACTGTGCTGCACCCGCACTGAGTTTCTGACTAGAGAGGGTACTGATACATCAAGGCTCTCACTACTTCAGACTATGCTAGAGAATTTAGAGAACGGGAGAAAAAATTCCAAAGACCAAAATTTACGTTCTTTGTGGGACATGCAGAAAGGGAGAGCCTGCTTGACAGATGGAGCACACAACTTTCAGATTCAGGAAAACAGTGGCAGCCAGAAGCCTTTGACTCCTTCCAGCCGTTTACTGGAACTATAGGTTAAAGAAACCCATGGCATAGTTCAGGATCAAAAATGTCACTGAGCTTAAGGAAAACAGCTTGATCGACAGGAAATCACAGTTCTGTAGTGAATCTCTGCATTCCAAAGTCCTCCTGGTTGCCTTCATATGCTGTATCCTATAGGAGGGTCCTAGAGGAAGGCAACTTTATGGCGGTCTTCTAGTGGGGTTGTTCATTTTCTCCCACAGAAGGGAAGTGATTCTGCAGCTTCATGGTGTCACATTTACTCTGCTTTTAGATACTGGTCAAGGACAGCAACTACATCCAGTATCTATAGTTTTGTGGGGGGCTTTTTGCCCTTTTTGTTTTGAATGTTTATAATACAAAGGCAAAATAATTAACATACTTAAGAAATGTATGTAAGCCTAATTTTTCCTTTTGCACAAGGCCACTTAATGTGGTACTGGCAACAAAAATCATGTTGTAGTCACTGTGAGGCTCTTTCCATTGCCAGAGTTATTAAAAAGGCTGGCACTGTGCATGACATTCTCAACTTGATCAAAATGCAGAGAACAAGCACCCTTTTACTTAGACTCATACACTCCCGGCAAAGTTCATGATTTCTGATATAAATGTGTATTTGCATTTTAACAAGTTGCTTTTTTCTTTTGCCGCTTCTTTCCAAAAAGCAAAAACTTTCTTGATCCTAAGTTATAAGCCAGTGATACTCAAAAGTACTTCATTAAGCCTATGAAATCATCTGCTACAGATGATTCTGAGAGAAAATACCGTGTAGTGGAGCCATCTACAGGGATGTAGTTTGAAATACAGACACACAGGATAAGCAGAGATGTGAGGGGTAGCTCTTGCAGAACCAGGGACCTGGTAATGACAGCAGCAGTGATACAAAAATCATCATATGGCAGAAAAAGGAAATATATATTGGAAGTGGCAATATGAACAGTAATTCTTACATTATGCTATGAATGTATCCTTATGTTCCAGATTAGAAGATTGTGACTTGTTTGTGTGGAGTAACAATTAAAAAGAAAATAAAATGGCTTGGTTTAACAAGAGATGTTAACACGAGAATCACTCCCTAAGAGGTATTTCACCTTTAGATCTGCATTTGGGTCTTATCACTATCAAAAAGAGCCTGAACAAAACCAGAAAGGCCACAGAAGTACCAATATTCACAGAGGGGATCTGAAGATGGATTTGGAGGAGAGGAGATATTGAGGTATAGAAATCATGAATAGGACAGAGAAGGCTGAACGGGTGATCCTTGGCACCTTCCCAACAGCACTTTAATAAGTAGGCGTTCAGTGAAATGAAATGGCAACAACATCAAACAGAAAAAGTACTATACATTGTATTTATGCATATTTTACTAGTAAAACTCACTACCAACAATATATTACTGAGGCAACAAGCTTGGTAAGAAACATTGATTTTTTTTTTTTTTTTTTGTATGGCAATCACTAGTCTCCCATCGTGTTGTCCCTTGTGACACTTTTGATATGTCCCAGTAAAGGTTTGATATTGGTGTCTCAGGCTTGCACTACCGAAGACAGGTGACAAGTACACCTAATAACTAGCTGGGGGCTTGAACAGAATCAATTGCATAATGGATAAAAATGTCTCAAACCAAAACTGAGTAGGAGCAAACCTCATGTACACTGCAGCCCAATGCTAAGAGAGCATCACATTCTCAGAAGGTCATACAAGCTTTAAAAGTGCAGCTAAATTTGCAGAATTGCTTTGCCAACTCTGATGCTCCTAACTCTTGAAGAGACATCAATCTAATTGCATTTCCTTTCCTGTAACATAGACTTCATGAACAATACGAGCTATCCTTTTTCCATGCCTCTAGACTTGCCAAACCATTTTATGGTCTTCTGGCAAATCCCTCAGTTCCTTGCAATCACAATACAAATTTCTGTATTTTTTTTCTTCTTAAAAACACAGGAATAATATCGGGGAGAGGGTTTGAAACGCACCATGAGCACATTCAGAATATATCACTGTTACAGAAGCATGTTTACTCTGAGAAGACCAAGTGACATTCATAAATTCAATGGACGGGACCTATTTGCAGACAAGTACTTGATAATACTTGTATGTGCAGTACATTTTTTCTAGAAGTTCACTCATTTTATTCATGTATCTGCATAATGAGCTGTTTTCTACTGAAGAATTGCTGCATCATCCCAAAGAAAATATCCACACCAATCTTTCACAGTTGTACGAGCTATTGGAGGGAAGCAGCAACACACTGTACCTACTCCAAGAATTCTAGAAATCCTGTTTTATTAGAAGTGTTACAAGCTGTAATTATTTAAACTACATTCTATTTATTATTTCTTTATGTTGGGGAAAATTTCTGAATAAACCCTTCCTGTGTGTCAAGAAATGGCCCACAATTTAATTTTGTGTGAAATTCATGTCAGTCAAGAACATGCCCTGGCATATAACTGCTGAAACTATCCAGTTAAGGTGATTGACCAAGGGACAGGATGTGGAAAGCAGCATAGGAAACCTGCTAATAAATCTGTTCATGTAACACAATGATTTAGGTATTCAACAGCTTTCCAGAATGACAGAATTACGCCATGGAAGGAATGGATGAAAACCCAGCAGTAATGCAGGCTTGTAGACTCACATTCACTGGTAAGGTACACAGATGCTGTAAAATGCAGTGGTAAAAACATTTTCAGAGCACCAAGCAACAGGTGTGTATATTCTGCTTTAATACATTGAGTGAAAATTTCCAGATTGCACTTGACTGCTCAGGCCAAATCAATGTGAATGACCATTTACTCCAATCAGGCTGAGGGAAGCATAAAAACATACAGATGCTGTGGTTTTCTTCATTCCACAACAACATTCTGAAGTCTGCAAACAACCTCTGGATGTCTTGAAATCCTACCAAATGATGCACCCCGTGGAAAATCTAGGGACAGACCTTTGGCCACAGTCCATCCATGCAGCTCCAGTCAGTCTACAGAAGCTGAGAACTCATCCCGTGAACTTTAGGGATGGACGTTTGCCAAAAGATGTTAAACTAATGATGTGAGGTTACAGCAGCCCTATATGTAACTTAATTGCAACTAATTTTACTGCAGTAACTGCAGCATGAGGACTGCTGTTAAAGAGCTAATTGCCCAAGCAAGAAATTTCCAAAAAACCATCAGGTGTGTAGGTTACCCCGTTTTCAGATCCACTTTCATGCTGCATACGTGTTAAGTGAGGCTGTGCATACACAGCTGGGGCAACACCAGGCCACTCCTGAGCCAAACTGACATTTTGGGAAGTCCTCACAGGCAAAGCTATGCACATGCACCTGACATCAGGTTTTAAAAACGACAACCAAAGTAAGTCAGTTTGGAGTAAACATAAACTGTATGTATGTGTGTTGCTCTACACAAAGTAGAATGAAATGCTATGTAATAAACAAAAGTATAGATAAATATTTATGGATAAATAACTGGTCACTCGTCTTTGATAGGTCAATCTGTAAATGTTGCTTTTTTTAGCCATCTGACATGTTGCATGCAGCAGCCCCAGCAATCGATTGTTTTCACTCTTTGCTGACATAAAATTTCATGCAACAGTGCATCCTAGAATGATCCATACCAGTTCCTTAATACTGTGGGGAGATCATAACACTGTAACACTTTTAATAACACAATGCCAAAACAACCCCCAAAACAACCCAACTTTGTGAGAGAGAAAGAGATTATTTAGCAGTTATTTTTCCCCCTGCCTCAAAAGCTGAGTTTTACTCTTGGTAATAAATAGAAGGTACACACTCTCCAGATTGTCTGTAACAATTTCGTGATGTATAATACTTAACACAATTGGTCTCTTCATGTCTGCACATACAGTATCATTTCTGAACAAGTTAATAATGGGTTATACTGTACTTTTCTTTGCCCAATATATATAGATACACCTTCAGCAAAATTTCTTCTCAATATTTATACTATTAATTGGACCAGATGACAAAATTAAAAAAAGAAGAGGAGGAGGAAGAAGTAAGGAGCTTCCTTTACACTTGTGTCTGATGCTGGGTCTCCACAAATGGAATGTGAACATTTTCTAGGTTGAGTTCCTCCACGCTTTCAAAGTCACTCATGGCTACTTCGGAGTCATCAAAGCCACAGCCAGCTGAGACATCAGAGGAGGAGGCGTCTAGAGAGTTGTGCAAGGATAAGGGCATCTTACCTGCACTAACATTTTCTGTGTTCTGGCTTGGGCCAACAGCAAAAGTACTAAATTCGTTCCCAGTCTGAGATCCTGTGGTGTCCGTCTCATTGGGGAACTGGTGAGGAGGGAGGTATTGGCTCGGGTGGAAGTGCGGCCGTCTCCTGCAGTCAGGGCTGAGAGTACTTGCCATTGAGACCGGCTGCGAGGGTGGGAGGGTTTCATATTGGTCCGGGTAGTCCTCTGGAAGAGGAGGTGGCAACTGGTCCTGGCTCAAAAACTCCTCTTCGTGAGGGGGAGGGTAGTCGCTGTCGATGTCGTAGCCACCAAGGTAGTAATCTGTTTCCAGTTCTCTGGTACTGCCGTGATGAGCCGAGCCTCCATCTGTCGTCTCAAAATTGGGCACCTCCTCGATGTCGGACAAGCGAGCACTTGGCATCCAGTCAGAGGTATCCCAATGATACGCTGCAGCAGGGAAGAGAACCACAGCACTCTGTTAGGATGAGACCACGGAGGAGAGCAGGGTGTCCTGCATGCACTCCCCTAAGTCCTCACAGCACATTCAAATCACAGCATGCGCCACAGGTCAGCCATGCTCTGACCAGAGGGGGAGAGGAAGAGAACAAATTGCATTATGATGCTAATGCAAACAAGCAAAGAAACAAAACATGGCACTCTCAGGCATTATGCTTTTTAAGATGCTACTGGGTTGTATTAGAAACTATGAGTCCAAGAAATCAAAATGCCTCAATTACTCCTTTTCACAGTTATTTGAAAAAAATCTTTAAATGCAGTCAGCAGGCTTATGGCATCTCATCTCATCTCATCTCCCCTTCCACCTCTAACGACTTCAAGAAAGAAAGTGTGCAAGCAAATAATGTGATTGACTGAAAACTGAATTTTGAAACAAAAAAAGTGGCTGACCATTCTCATGCAGCTTTTGAACCCAACAGAATTCAGACAAAAGAGTACACATGATGCAGTTCAAGAAAAAAACCAAACAGATCAAGTCAGTGCTCTGCCCACCCCGGCCCAGTCCAACAGGCAGAAGGTGTCCCAGAAAAATCACCTCTGTTGTAGTTCTGTCCTTGATCCATAACAGACACTGTCAGATACAAAGTGAAAAGCAAAAACTGGTAACTCGGAGCTTGTCACCAGCATTGTATTACATATGAAAATACAAAACTCTGCATGCATAGTTCTAAATTACAGCTGCCTCGGTGTCAGGAGGATTTTTAATTGTTCTTTATTTTAATGTACAAGATAAGCTTGCCTGTCAAATACAGACATACATAAAGAAATGTTTATGTCGTGTATTATATTCCTTTTCTATCATATCTTAATTATTTACCCTCACTGAACAGATACGGAATTACATTAGAGCTGTAATTCTTAACACAAAAAAGGGCTATCCACCATCTTTATGGTTTATAATTGCAAAGTACATTTTTCTCTCACTTGTTCACTTTGAAACAGAAAAATAAGAATCTACCATTCTCAGGGCCGGTTCAAACAAATCTGGGCCCACCTGGGCTCAGATACCATGGTGATGGGCACGGTATAAGAACCTGAATAGAATAGAATACAAAGCCATTTAATGGGGCTATCAGCTACAGTGCTCCGCATCCCCATCCCCACCTCCCACCTGCACTGCCATGCTAGCCGGTGGGGAGGGAGGCATTCCAGTATGGAGAGGGTGCAGGGGTGGGGGAGAGAGCAAGGAAAGAGGTTTTATGTGAGACAAGAGCGGGGAATAAGCTGCAGCGTTTTCTAGATGGATATGCTCTTGTTCAGCCGCATGTTACTGGGCTTCATGCAAGAGGTCATCGGGCAAAGTCTCTGGATGACACTGCTGGAGGAGGTCTGGCAGCAGAAATAGACCTTTGTGGCATCACAGCTCGTAACCTCTGTGGCTCAGACACAGGCAAGGGCAGAGAAGACTTCTCCAGCTCTTCACCTACTAAGACCAACCTGCCCTTGCTCATCACCACATGGTGCATGTGGTGATGATGATTTCTTCCTTAGCTCAGTAGCCAGGCAGGAGCTCTCCACCTGCTCTGCCATGTCCTGGAGTGAGGAGTGCTGGGGCTACTGCAGGTTTAGCAGCAGTGTCTGAACCGGCCCTAACCTCTCTTCTGCACTTCTCTCTTCTTTGTAGAGTGGATTTTGCTGTGTTTGGGTCAGTGTGATGGTGCTGCACCCGAGATGTGTCAGGGCCCTCTGAGTTGTGTGGATCAGGATCCAGGAGAACCTCACTAATTTGCTGACTTGCACAACCCCAGGCATGTCCCTGGGGCAGGAGCCCCATCCTCCCGTGACTCTGTGGCAGTGATTCTGCCCAGAGCTCCACTGGGACTAATTATTCACCACTTCCACCAGCTCTGCTGCAGAGCAGGCAAGAATCCTAAGTCTCATATAAGGAATTGAGAAGTGGGCAAAGCATTTTCAGTGACAGGCTCTTGAAACTGCTGCCAGACTGGCTTTTTCTGACCTGTAAAGGATGATAACGAGCCAGTGTGTTTGCTTAAGCTTTCCCTTAGGAAGGCAAAGTCATTTGCAGTGCCTATGGTTTCTTTTCAAGGTTTGGTTTTTGGTTTTTTTTTTTTTTTTTTTTTTTTTTTTGAGTGGAACTTTCTTTTGAATTAACCTTGGCTAGTTAATTTTTTTTTTTGATAGTGAGAAGAAAGGCACTCTTGCAGTTCAGGAAATCAATAAACATACTATGGACAAATACTCAAGTGGCATCACTAGCTAGGAGTAAATGTGTTTTGCAAAATTACTGTGACACTGGCTCAAGAAAAAAATCAGTAATTTCACAAAAAATAATCTACTTAATTATCTTTAAGTATTAGGCAGACTAGATTAGCTGAAGTATGCAAAATCTGTCTTAAATTTGCTAAGGACACATGAAATTTTTGACTTGTGGATAACCTGAGTTGACGTTGAGTTGACATTTGCCCAAGGGTAGGAAAAATGTTGTAAAATAAATAGAAGTAATGTTTATCTATGATAACACGACATTTTCTCAGTGCTTTATGGAAAAAAGAAAACAGTGACATCCCCGCATTACAGGTTCACTTGTAACATGATATGCCCGAGGTTACCCAGGAGGTCAGTGGAAGAGGTGAGTGTTGGGTCCTGGGAGCACATTGCCATGCTCCTGTTCCATGGGCACATCAACCCCACGGGAGAGTCACGGCATCCATGGAGCTGTGCCCACACACCTGCTGTTTGGCAGGGGTTCCTGGGGGAAACCAGCCACCAGCCAGGCACCACTGTGCTCCTCTCCGTGTGACACCACTGGAGTACATAACCCAGTTCTGCTGCAGCATGGGTACTTAACAGACTTCCTGTGTCACCTTCTGTTTCCCAGTCTCTGCAGCCAGGATAATCTCAATGATATGGCTCTATTATCAGTCTATTATTTTCTCTGAAGACAATGAGAATAAACAAGCAGAAGCATTGACTTGAACAGAAAAGGATGAAGGCTTGACACCTTTTCTACCACCTCCAGTTACCCACAGATATTTTGTGGCACAGTCCTCTGGCATTTTCATGTTTGCTGGTGAACATGCTGATCTGCAAAACCCAATCCCTGTCACAGGATTGCTGGTCAGTGTAGATTAGTGAGGTTCTGCTGGAATGTTTCACAATGAAAATAGGAAGCATTGTTGTATAACAAGAAAGAAAAAAATTTAAATACCTTCATTTTCTATAGTGTCAACTACATTGTTGACAAGCTGTATGACAGTCACTATGGAAGCTTGCAGGGGAGGGAAAGCAGAAAATAAAGGGAGGGGAAGGACAGCTTCAGGTTAGTATTTAAAACACACATCGTATGTTACCACAATAAATTCTCTCAAAAGACAGTACTGACATTAAAAAAAAAAAAAAAAAGGACTGCTGACCAATGCATGATTTATGCAGTGGGTTGCAGGACATTTCATTTCAGATAATCCCATATATCTTCAGAGTGGTGATAAATTCCAAACCAGCATTTCCAGAAAGGCACATGGAATGATGTGTATCACCTCATAAATTCAAGCAGACTGGTCAGCTGATTCAATTAACCAAAGCAGTATCTTGTCTACCTGACACTAATTTCTAATTCATTCTTGCTTAGAGGTCTCCAGAGATGGTGCCATGTGCTCCAAGGATCATTATCTTTTAGACCATCACACCATCAGAAACGGTGTTAAGCTCAATCTATTTCCTAAGAGGAACGTTTTACTTATTTACTGTCTGTGCCATGCCGTGTAATACCTCAGGGAGGTTAAGCAGCACAGCTATAATTAGGAGGACACATCCACGTAGCTGTGGTTAAAATTTTGCCCTGTGTTTGACAGAATAGTTTCACAAATGCCTCGTGTGTTCTCTGCAGGTGTTCTACCAAAAAACAATTTTCTCTTTAAATAATTAATATAGACAGTGAAGTTGTTTAATGTGGAGGCCTATAATGTGTGGTCCTCTAGATGATCTGCATTTTGCACCACCTAACACCCTTGCCTCTGAGGACATGAAACAAAACCCACCAAAACTAAAGGGAAAGCTCTGGATGAGTGGGCACTGGATTCGTCCCTTTTCCTTTGTCTTTAGGTATGAGAAAACCACTTGCTTTGGAGCAGGCTGAGAAGAGGACCAGAAATGTGGGTCAAAAAATACTTTTTTTGTTTCACACAGCCAACAGACTAAGAGGTCACAAGAAATGTGTTAACAGTGTAGACATGTGTTGAATATTTTCACATCTTTGCTAAATCTTGGGCATGGGATCAGGGATATCATCCAACTTCCTCATTCTTGTGAGGGCTTAGCAAAAAGAGCCTTGATAAACCAAAGGACCCATATTCTGTGTCTATGATCAGCATATTTATGCCATCAACAGCATTGGCAATTATACTAAGGAGACTTGTACTGGCTAATGCACAATAAACATTATAGAAAAATAAGGGACTCCATGCAATTAGTGCTGTATGGCTGGGAAAAAAGATGAAGGGCAGCTGGAAACTCTTAGAGGAGAAAAACTGAGAGTGAAAAACAGAAGGTCAAAAACCAGGGCCAGCAAAGCTTTCCTTGCAGCTAAGGGTTGGGTCTGGTGGGAGCTGTGCAGAGCATGTTCACAGAAAGGGGGGAACCCCACCCTGCATAACTGAGTGCAAGTCAGTGCTCAAACACAGCATTCTCAGATTTTTGCTTTTGGACTACAAAATTTACTGCTAACTATGCACAGTAAGACTAGTGGGGGGCTGAGCAATTTAAATGCAGGAGAAATAAGGTGGGTGAAAAACAAGTAGCTTTGAAAACTCTTCCCATGTGAGCTTTCATGGTCAGACAAGCCCTATTGACCCAGCAAAGGAGGGTCAAAGAGGGTCAAAAAAGGTCCAAGAGCCCTGGAGAGGGTGAGTGGAGGCTGCCTGCACCTGATACAAACTGAAGAGCACAGGGCTGTCTGCACCTTCTACGGGATTCATCCCAGTGCTCCACTGCTGCAAGGTATGTTTCCCCAGCCAGATGCTGCTACCCAGTTTCGCAAGTCCGTGTCAGCACAGCCATTTGTACATCGGTGTGACACAAGCCTGTCCCCTCTGCTAGCCTTTTGAGAACCCAGCAGCATTGCTCTTGGCTTTGGAGGAAGGGGTTTGGAGAAGGAGCCACTGTCCCGTCTCCCCCAGAGAGTGTGGATGCTGAACTGCATTTGTTGTGGTTTCACTGACAACCTTCAAACATTTGTAGGTATGTGAAGTATAAAGAATTAAAATGACAAGAGCAAGGATTTATGGCTTCAGGAGGCATATCCATTAGCCCTTAAATACAGGCACGTAAGTGTGAATATGCTTACTTATGCCTGAGTTTGTCTTTTAGGCTCTTTCACTGCAAACCTTCCCTGCTGCTTCAAGCAAACCAGAGCATGTGGTCTTGCATCGATCTCTGCAAATGACTCAGATGATTTAAGTTTCTTCCCTCATTTTCCCTGAAGATATGGATTTTTTTGAACCCTGAACTAGAAATGTTATCTCTAAAGGCCATAATTTAAATGCAGCTTTCACAAAAAATAAGTGGGCACAGAGGGTCTAATCCAGCTTCTGTGGGTACTGAGTCACTGATTTCAATGGAGACAGGATCAGGAGTTTGAAATGTCTAATTAGAATTAGGGAGACATAAAAAGTAACAATGTGCAATAAATGACCACATGAATAATTATCCCAAAGGTAACTATATTGTAAATATATATCATTAAAACAATGCTTATTCTAAAAAAAGGCTAAAGGGTTTTTTTTTTGGTTCAGGGGCAGAAAAGCATTGAGAAGCCTGAAAAAAATAATTGTAATACTTCAGCCACAGCAGAACCAAAGGAACTGAAAGTGCACTTTGCTATCAGTGCTTTTTCCAACATTTTAGAGTTCCTAGAGAACAGCTGCATGACATGACTGAGGAACTGAGTCTCCAGACAGTTCATTAACTGCCAGCTGAGGAAACCAAGTACAATTTCTTTGTGCTAGCCTTCTTCTGTCTGAATAAGGCTTCCCTGACATCCACCATCCCTCCCCAGCAGAAACATCTTGACTTTTCTCAGACCCACTGCTCAGCGTACATGGGCCGCAGGAACAAAGGTTTGCTCTGACTTCATGGGCCTCTGTGTGGGCTGTGCGTGGCTCTGCCTGTGTCACCCACTCAGATAATGATGCAGGACATGAGAGGCAGGCACTGAGTAGGCACCGAACAAGGACTGAATGGTGCTCTATTGTTTGCTGAGCTGTGATTGCCAGGGAGAAGCCAAGACACTGGGGACGGGCTCATCCGCTCATTGTTGCGGCTGAGCAGTTTTGTTGGGACCATGAATGAGACCTGGCAAATAGCACAGAAATCCCTTTTATTTGACTGGTGAAAAATGAAAAGCCATGCTCTTCCAAGAAGGAAAATTATATAAATTCTGCAGTTTCACTTGTGACCTATTAGTCAACTTACATCTTGTCAATGTGACTCTGCTGTAACATACCTCTAATTCCCTGTAAATCTTGGTCCTGTTACAACAGCCCCAAGCATCAAGATTTTTATTACTTTCCTATAATTTCAAAAGTGGAACAAAAAGCGAGGGTTTGAACCCACGACTTTCTTACTTTCGGCACCATTAAAGGGTTTCAAGATGTCACATAAATTTTTTAAATAATATTAGAAAGAGAGATAAATAGCTTTCCCCACAGCATAATAAAGGTGAAATCATTTCTTACCATTATCATCACCAGAGTCAGACTGGAAGGAGCTGAGGGACTGTACTTCAGAGTTGCTGCCTTTATTACTTCCTGAAAAACAGGTCACTTCTTCAGCGTCATCAACCCCTTTACCTTCATTGACAGCAAAGACAAAGCAAAATGGTACTCTCTAGGTATGCACATTTATCTACTTATACCATGGACACATTTAAATCCTGCCTTCTATTATTTTAGTCAGAACAAAATTATTGCCTTCACACATAGGACATGACCAAGAAGGCAGTTGGTGAAGATACCTAGACTTTTGAAGTGTTTGAAGCCCAAAGAGTCTTTCAGGTGGCTGACAACACTGTAATCAAGGAAGAAACATCTGTATTCAGTATTGCCTTTTTGGATGACATATAGTCTCAACAGCAAAGAAAATGATGACTTAAGGCATGTGGTATAAACAGCTTATACAAGAGATTACAGTTACATTTATCTTTACTGTTCATTTCCTAATTTGAGAGCCTCATTAAAGGCTCATTCAATGCTCAGTAAAGTTACTGTGCATCTTGTTATTCATATCAGTGGCCCTTGGATCAGATTTTAATAGCTCCATCACTGACATACAATAAATTATGCTTCAATTTACATTGCTTTTCATCAGGGACATTCAGTCTTCACAACTCTACTGTTTAGAAATATAACTGCAACCTATGGTATAAATTCGCCTGTAATTAAACACATATGAATAAACACAGTCAACTGCACATTATATGAGCAATAATCAGGAACACAAGAAGTTATCCTCCACTGTAAGCACTAAGCCAATTACAAATGCAGAAGCTCAGGTGCTCCCAACGTGGAAGTACAGCTCTACCTGCCAGCTGTAGCTATTTCTACCCAGCACAGCACACCTCCATACGGCAAGGGTTGATTTGCTCCTGCTGAGCAGCAGGGTATGGAGCTGATGGAGTGAGTGCTGCAGTAACGAAGCTGCACTGCTTCCCACTCCTTGACAGCTGAGATCTGTCTCCCTGGTATGGCCTCATGGTGTGCAGAAATTCATACCGGTACCAGCAGTGCCTGTGGCACAAACACCCAGGAGAAAACAGAACAGAGCATGTGTGGGGGCTGGGGTGCTGATGCTTTCAATCAGCATAACTGTATTTAAAGGTTTAAAAGGTCAGACACAACACAACCCTGAAATACAGCACAAAATAAATGAAAATTAGTTCAATTTTTCACTATAAGACCTTAGCCAGTGTGCTGCCTCAGATGAAAATGTGCCGATCAGGGCACAGGTATAGAATCAGAAACTCCATAAGGCTGGAAAAGACCTCCAAGATCATCGAGCCCAACCTTTAACTGAACATCTCTATGCCAACCAAACCACAGCACTAACTGCCACGGCCAATCATTTCTCGAACACTTCCAGGGATAGTGACTTCACTGCTGCCCTGGGTAGCCCATTCCAAGGCTTAACCACCTTTTCAGAGCGAAAATTCTTCCTGATGTCCATCCTGAACCTCCCCTGGCACAGTGTGATGCTGTCCTCTTGATCTGTTGCCAGTTGCGCGGGAGAAGAGGCTGACCCTATCTTGGTGCAATCTCCTGAAAGGCAGTGCCAGATTCCTCTTTCTATTCCTCAGTTCCTACTGCTTTCAACTACAGGACTATGAAAGTTTCTGGATTGTGTAGTTTTATGTGACAGTTTTGGCTAAAGCTGTGTTGCAACAGGGTTGGAGATCATAGAATCACAGAACAGTTTGAGCTGGAAGGGACCTTAAAAATCATTTGGCTCCAATTTCCCTGCCATGGGCAGGGAACCTTTCACTAGACCAAGTTGCTCAGAGCCCTGACCAGCCCGGCCTTGAGCACTTCTAGGGATGGGGCATCCATCTCTTCTCTGAGCAACCTGTGCCAATGCTTCACCACTTGCACAGTAAAGAATTTCTTCCTAATAGCTAATCTAAACCTACCCTTCTTCAGCTTAAGGCCATTCATTACTACAGGCCCTTGTGAAATGTCCCTCTCCAGGCTTCTTGTAAGCCCCCTTCAACAGGTACTGGAAGATGCATTAGGAAAAACTCCTAATTAGAGAAAACACCTTTAAAAAAAATCATATATGGTGAAGCAAACATCTCCCTGTCCATATAACATGTTCTGACTTGCAAGGATAGATGATGTAGGGCCTTAACTCTGTCCCAGAAAACTGGTATTCCCTGCCAAGACAGAAGATGTGAAGTTTGCTGCAACTCCAGCAACTTGTTCAGGAATGGAGGGAGTACTGTGTTATCAGGTGAGAAACCATCCAGAGCACAAATAGGGTAAGTGAGGGGATTGAAAATTCTGTGATGACTGATAATGAATGCAGTGGGGAATTCAATGGCCTGAAATGTGATCCCATATATCAAGCAGTATGTGATTTTCTGCTTCACTTCACAGACACTGAAAATAGAGAATATTAGTTCATTTGTCCCTGATGCAAAACAGGATTGCTTCTTGCAGAAGGTTTAAATATTTTTATCTCCCTTGGGAAAAAAACAGCCTGAACCTAACAGAACTTGTATTTGAGAATTCTGCCCCAAATTGTTTTTTTCCAATAGAAAGATGATTGCATTGTATCACTTGAAAAATGCTCAGAGCACTTACTCCTATGTGCTTTCTGAAAAAGCGAAATAAATGCATTTAGTCATACTTAAAGCATAGAAGTAGAGGTCTTGTATGCCTGGTTTAATTATAACCTTTCAAAATTAAGCCAGATCAATTCTCAGAGAAATGTAACAATTCACATGTATTAGGCTGGAGCATGAAGAGTACCTGTGCCACTGTACCTGCTGCACCCTGAAGGCAACCCTTACCGATGGCAGAGAAGAACGAGACCAGCACGCAGTGCTACTTACTTTCTGTCCCAGCATCCCACGTGCTCTTCCTGATGGAGTCACAGTCGGAGCGACAGGGAGACACAGCAGGCAAGTTTGGAGCTACACTGCACACCACCACCCCCCTCCTGGCTGTCAGTATCCGAGGGGACTCAGGATGAAACGTTGTCATCTCCTGGTGTTCCACACCAAGCCCATCCACTATCTTGTCCAGGTTATTCCGTGAGTCACTCTGGAAGCACGGGGTATAGGCCATTGGCCTCACCGGCACCTGTGGAGGCCCAACCTCTTGGTAGATGTTTCTGCTGTCTCCACTGTTCCTGATGTTCTTGAACTGGATGCCATTGCTCTTGTTGAGCAGGGCCGCAGTAGCCGGATCCTGTACGAGCGTGATGTTGTTGCGGGAATAGTTCTTCCTGAAAACTTTCTTGCGAAAAATGATGAAAAGCACGATTAACACAAATATGACAAACAGGACCACGGCTATTCCGATCAGCTCCTCCTTGCCAACGTAGGAATGCCCAGCTTGTATATTGGGAACCACCACGGGGCGAAGACCACAGTATTGACCCACATAGCCAGGGGTGCAGTTACACAGAAATGAACCAAAGATGTTGACACAGGAGCCACCATTTTCACATTCTTCTCTTTCACACTCGTTGATGTCTTCTTCACACCTTAAAAGAAGAAAAGGAGAGTCTGGAATCTGGACAACATCTGGGAAGCAGTCCAGCTTGTGCACGAAGCCTTAAATTGTCAAAGAGGTGCCATTAGCCAACACCTTGTGGTACTCTGCAAATGATCTTATTTCAAATGGCATTTAATTTTTTCTACAGCTATTCCATGTTTTTAAGACAATAACAAAGAAAGGAAGGAAATAAGAAGGAAATAAGAGTTTAAAGCATCTGATAAATATCAAGAAGGAAATAAAACATCTGATAGCAAAAGGCTCCCTGACCCTAATGAGGCTTACAGAATGTAACAGAGAATCGTCTTTTTTATATTGTTTTTCGACTACCCCATGAGTTTCAATACAAAATATTAGAGAAGGATTCATGGAGAGGATAGTTGAGGAAAAATATAGTAAAAACATCAGAGTATTTAGGGGAGGGGAGGG